>JADBJO010011649.1:0-22500 GCA_016801955.1 Conus betulinus | reverse complement strand
GTGTGTGTGTGCGCGCACGCGCGCTCGCAAAATCAACGGAAAACAACCTAAGCCCACGCAGTCACTCAAACGTGGACATTGATCATCAGGTTTCCTGAGCCTGCCTTTGCGCTTCAAACTTCAAAGCGAAGTAACATAAGAGAGAGAGAGAGAGAGAGAGAGAGAGAGAGAGAGAGAGAGCATTTATTCATTATAAGCTCTATGCTCTTACCGGGGTGGGGATAGGGGTAGAGCGAACTGTTAAAAGAACAACAACAACAATAACAAATACATTTAGAAAAAAAAAACAAAACAAAAGGAAAATGACCAAGGAGATCCGACCAGTTTAGAGTGGGGAGTTTTTGCACGTCAAAACGATAAACGGCATCCCTGTACATTTCACCTCACACTTGAGAACACCTGTTTAAACACAGAGGGTTGTCTATGATAAACCAAGTTCAAGGAAGGAAAGAAGAAGAAGGGGGAGAAGGAAGATGAGGAAGGAAGGAAGCAGGAAGCGAAACGGAAAACAAAAATGAAAACGGAGAGAAAAACTAAGTGGCGATGGAAAAGGAAAAGTAATGAAATTGAAATAGAAACAGGGAAAGGAAACGAAACGAAGTATCTGAGTGCATGATATGGACAATGTCACAAGATGTGCACTGAGCTGGATTGAGGAGCAGTCGGATATGGAGGTAGATTAACAACGCTGACTGAACTCAACTGCTTTCCCCTTCTTTTCTTTGCCTCTTTCCCCTCTATTTCCTTCTCTGCCTCCTCCACCTTCACCTCCTCCTTGTTCTCCTCGTTCTCTTCTTCCTCCTCTGCCATCGTCTTTTCCTTTTTCTTCTTCTTCGTCTTCTTTTCTGTTTGTCTGTCTGTCCGTCCCTCCATGTCTGTCTGTCTCGTCTAATTCTCTCACCAATACACACGTATGTACATACACGCACGCATGCGGGCGCGCGTGTGTATGTTTGGAGAGAGAGAGAGAGAGAGAGAGAGAGAGAGAGATGCTAACACTCACACACAGAAACACACGCACGATAGCATGCACACACTCGAACACACACACACACACACACACAAGCAGAGTCAGTGAACTAGCACTGCTCACTTTTGACAACTTTCCACACCATGTGAAACACGTGCATGTGAGGGTGTGGTGACAGGACTTCACGTGCATTTTGCATGAAGGGTGCAGAATAATGAGATGTTTTATCACAATATTATAGACCAATCATAATTTAGAACGATTGTAGCGCCGGATGTCGACTGCCGGAAATACGGGAGACGTGGTCGGGAGTAATGGGGGATAAACAGCGTTCAGAAGAATCGTCTCTCGAATACTATTAAGCCATTGTGTTCTACTGAGGTTACATGACACGGCAAAGGGCTGGTCAAAGTCGGTAAGTGTGAATGTGACAGAGCGAGAGAGAAAAGTGTGTCTGCCTTTAGCCGGTTTGGCAGCCTGTGACTGAGAAACACGTCATGAAAATGAAGGTCCTGAAAGAGACATTAATTTTGTTGTCATGCCCAAATCCACGTTAACATTGAAGGGAAGCTATCAGAGCACACAGAGGATTGGAATGTGTGTAAAGTGTTGTTTGACTGATCTCAAAGTCCTCATTTTTTTGTTGTTTAAAATCAAACGATAAGGGCCAACATATATAAAATGATTTTGTGGGAAGAATACCTTTGAAACCCCACTCCCGTACCAAACCTTTCTTCCCGTCAAATATCAGGACAATTCGATTGCAGAAATGATTAAAAAAAAAAAAAAAAAAAAAAAAGACATGGTAAAGAAAAAAAAAAAACACTGTGGTAAAGAAAGTTACTGGCCAGTGCATTTCAGTAAATCAGATTGACTGTATTGACGATAAGCTCTAGGAGAAGGGATGTGCGAGATGAAATATGTCCACTGCTCTCTCCGGCCCCTGCCCCCGCCGCGCCTCCCCCCCCCCCCCCCCCCCCCCCCCCCCCCCCCCCCCCGCCGCGCCTTCCCACCCTCCCCTTCGCTTCTGAACATACTACCAAGGTTTGATGCGCGCGTGTGTGTGTGTGTGTGTGTGTGTGTGTGTGTGTAAGGAGACGGGCAAAGGTAGTTAAACTACGAGGTGACTAGAATAATGTATGCTGAATGTTTACGATTCTCTTTAGTTGAACGCTAACGATGGGATGGGGTGTGTGTGTGTGTGGGGGGGGGGGGGGGGGGGGGGGGGAGGTGTCAAGCACATAATTTTGTTTTTAATTTGTGTGGGGGAGGGGGGCTGGAAGAAGAATGGAGGGGTAGGGGTAGAAGACAGTTTCCCTAAATCAGCGGGCTGTGTGTGGATGGACGGGGTTGGGGGGGGGGGGGGGGGAATAGGAAAAATATTAAAAATGACCTGTCGGTTCGTTAAGGGTAGCCTGATGAAATGGTCTTGTTTGATGATTTGAGGAAAGCTTAGTCTGACCAGATTTGACCAGCCTGTCCTCTTCTCCACTATCTATATGGCTGGCAACTAGCTTTATTCGTTTTTTTTTTTTTTTTTTACCGAGATGAAATTAATTTAATTCTTGCAGTGTTATGGTTAAGATGTCAGGAAAACTCTCTCTCTCTCTCTCTCTCTCTCTCTCTCTCTCTCTCTCTCTCTCTCTCTCTCTCTCTGTCCCTCCCTTCCTGCCGGATAGTGGTTTCCCCTCGCTTGGCTACCAGCAAGAAGCATTTCATCCCTCCCTCCCCACCACCCCCTCTCTGTCTCTCCCTCTCTCTCTCTCTGTATCTCTGTCTCCCTCCTCCCCTCTCTCTCTCTCTCTCCCCCTTCTCTCTCTCTCCAACCCCCTGCCCATCCTCTCTCCCCCTACCTCTCCATGCCCTTCTCTCCCCCCCCCCCCCCCCCCCCCCCCCCCCCCTCCCTCCCCCCCCCCCCCCCCCCCCCCCCCCTCTACCCGTCTCCCTCTGTCTGTCTCTCCCTCTCTGTCTCCCTCATCCTCCCCTCCCTCTCTCTCTCTCACTCCCCCTCCCTCCCATCCTCCCCCCCCCCCCCCCCGCCGCTCTCTTTCTCCCTGCCCTTCCACACCTCATATCTCTAATTTT
Organism: Conus betulinus; assembly: GCA_016801955.1. Taxonomy (NCBI): domain Eukaryota; kingdom Metazoa; phylum Mollusca; class Gastropoda; order Neogastropoda; family Conidae; genus Conus; species Conus betulinus. The sequence goes on along the minus strand of JADBJO010011649.1, from coordinate 19,445 downwards.
TTTAATCAGTTGTCGGTAAGCTCACGTAGGCAGGATTTACATGCACACTCTCCATACTGATCTCCTTCAGTTTCTTTTTGCTTTTAGTTTCGCAGCCATCCTCTCTCTCTCTCTCTCTCTCTCTCTCTCTCTCTCTCTCTCTCTCTCTCTGGGGTCACGTAGTTTGACACGAAGCGACAGGGCGCCATTTGTCTAAGCTGCGAAAGTTATTTTCGATTAGTCTTTGACAATGCCAGTTAGTGGACTTCCAGCGACTGTGGAGACAGCCTGAGCGCCCTGGTAACCGAGAACACGGAGTCAAGTTGGGAAATTGCAGGTGAAGGCAGCAACACCGTCGTCGTCCTACGACTGAAGCCAGCCGTCCCTGTCAAAACAACAATGGCGGATCCCGTCTTGAATCGAGGAACGCGAGTTCAATATTACCAAAAGAAACCGCCTAGCCAGTGCGACGTGATCAGGAACGAGCAAAGCAGCAAAATACACGGCCTGAACAGGCTGGTGCAGATAACGGAGACGCTTGTGTAGTGAATCAGCTAGCCTTGTTTGACACAGAAGTTGATCACAGTACACAGTGCACTACACAGGATGTTATTGAACCCACCAAGCCTACAGATGTTGACAGCGAGACTGACACGTCCAATGTTCGACAGTCTTCTGCCTTTGTACTCCAGTCAGTCTGAGTGCGACATCGTTAACCAGGGGATCCACCACTCTGTCATCGACACAGTCCTCGAACATGCTATGGACAGAACAGTGACAGGTTTTGACATGGGTGTGGTGAAGGGCTGTTAGCACTTTGACTGATCGGCAAGTTCAGAGACGGTTGAGGGATAAGCACAGAAACTTGGCATTCCGAAAGATCGTGCTTCACCAGTCAGATGGCGTGGTTGTATTACTGTTCGAATCGGATGACATTGTTTTAGAGTTCGCCTGCGATCCAAGTTCGGAAGACGGCTGTCTATTCTGGTTTGTCAAGCAGGAACACAAGAACATGTCATCGGAAGAACGTGTTAAACTTTCCCACCTGCGCAAAGGAAGACGTGCCAGCAACACACACAACACACACAGACGCAAGCACGTGCTCTGCGGCGGTTGCACGCTCTCCTAGGCCTGGTGCAATTCTACCTGGAGTGAATGTCCTCCGCTGAACAGATCGCGCGCACACATGTCAGAGACAGTTTGCCGTTCACGACTTTGACATGTAATGTTAAAAAAAAAAAAAAAATGCGTTGCTGTGGTTTCCATGCCGGTGGATTGTGACGCGTTTTGTCAATGTATATCGCGACGCCTTGCTAAAGGAGCTGTGCAGCTTAATAGCAATACAATTCGTTCGTTCGTTCGTTCGTTCGTTCTCTCTCTCTCCCTCCCTCCCCCCCCCCCCTCTCTCTCTCTCCACTGCTTGGTGTCTGTACATTTCTGTGTCCAAAGCGTTTTATACATTTTTTCTTATATCTTCATTTTCATTCTCCCTCTCTCTGTATCTGTCTGACCGCCCGCCCATCCGTTCGTTCGTTCGTTCGTCTGTCTCTGTCTGCTGTCTCTCTCTCTTCCCCCCTCCCCGCCCTTTCTCTCTCTCTCGGTCGCTCTCTCTCTCCACCCGCCTGGACACCTGTAAAATTTACTTTTAACACCCTTTTTATGTTAATGTTTTCCGTCAAATATTAAAGCGTATTTTAGTGAAATGAAAAGGTAATGGCGTATGTTCCCACGGCATTTCAAAGCATCCTCAGAGTTTACTGCATCAATGCCGACCTTGACCTTTTAACCCCCCCCCCCCACCCACCCACCCACCCACCCACAAACACACACACACAACTTGTATGGAAGAGGGATAGGAAGGAAACCGTCCTCCCCCCCATACTCTCGTACCGGTATCCTATTTTTCAAACATAAAAGGGTTCTTTCTTTCCTTCCCTCTGTCCGTATTGTGAGAACAGTCATATGACCTTGTCACTTGTTTGTGGAAGGGGGGGGGATGTGAACAATAAATCTAACCTATATAAAGAAAAAAAAACGGTGAATAGGGCTCTTAGCCTCCCACCCAACCCCCTTCCCTTTTTTTTTTGTAAAAGAAGGATTTTAATTGTCAGGCTACGAGCGTTTACATTTTGACAAGTTGCAGACCAGTGGGACCGGCCGACCCGCTAGCATCACACATTGTAGTAGCTGAGTCCCCAAAATAAAGTAAAAAATATTGTTTGCCGTAAGCTGTAATATGCGTATTTAGCATATTCCTATTTGGTTTGATCTAGAAAAAAAAGGGAGCTTGAGAGAGAACTGGGAATAAATACTTGACTGCTGACTGACCGTGACTGTGTTTAAATGTTTTGCCAGTACTTGGTCTGCCCTGAACAAGTTAAAAAGAAACCTGCATCCACAACAAGCAAAAAGAAACAAATCTGAATGTTTGGGCAAAATTATCTCTGTTTCAGATCACAGATTTCCTTTTGAACATCAAGTGTCTTGCTAGATTTCAGTACCAGTTATCCATTAAGTGAATGAAATGGGACTCTGGACGTGTCTTTCTGTTTGAGATAAGAAAAAATAAACATGCTCACTTTAGACTAAATCCGGCCAGGGCGTATGAGAGGGGGGGGGGGGGGGGGGGGGGGGGGGGGGGGGGGATAGCGCCTCTGACGGGACTCGAACCTACGACCTCCCAGCCTGCGACTCCCGATACTAACAACCGCACTGCGCCAATAAAACGTCTAAAGTTCTCATAGATTTTCGACCATAGGGGCAGTGAACAGTCAGAGATTCACCGTTTCTATGGCATGGCATGTTGGAAGGCGGAGCCTATCTTTGGTCTTTCGCCGTCTCTTACTTTCTCTAAAATGAACGGGTACCTGTTTACTGCTGCGTACAGAGTGGGTTTTCGAGCCGAAAAAAAATCCGACCCCATGTGTGGTTCGAACTCACAGCCGTCGTCTCCGCGGGCAAATGCTTTAACCATTTGACTACGGCACCCCTCTGTAGAGGCTGATCAGACTTTGTGACGTCAGTGTGAGGGTGATCTCCTTAAGGTACAGGCCGAGAGACATTCGACATGCTCGCATGTCCATATCCCGCTCTCTGTCCCAGACACGAGATTATTCTGAAAAAGAAACTAGGAGACAACTCGCACAAATAAGCCTAAAGCCTTGAAGAATTGGCGACGTCCACATTTACTCCCAGTAAGAGAAGACAAGCTCTCGACAGAAAGATCAGTAAAAAGTTTCAAAACGGAGTAACGGAGGGCAGAAAATGAAGCAAAATTTAGAAAAAGAAGGGGTTTAGTTACCTCCCAGGTCGTAGACCAACAAAGTACAGGACAAGACACAATGCATTTGACCTCTCTGGGTGTTTTTCAGGCAAAACAGATGACATTTAGGACAAGAAAAAGAACGAAAAAACACCCCAGCTTCTCATATTCGGTACACCGGTGCAACAGAAAAATGTACGTTTCCACGATTGCTTAAACGATAGGACATGAGCGAGAAAAAGAAATCATGGAGGGATTTTTATTCCAGACGGGGAACCAGGACGACGGCTGCGAAGAGCGAGAGGCACTAGAAAGGAGAGGACATGCATGGGGAGAGAGAACCGCCGGGAGGAGGGAGCCCTGCCGCCCGCAGAGACCTCCGCCAGGACCAGAGCCGACAACACAAGAGAATCCCCTAGACAGAGATGCAGGTGAGAACTGAGCGGCGTGTGTGTGTGTGTGTGTGTGTGTGTGTGTAGAGCCGGATCAATTAAAAGAGAAGGGGGGGTCCAGAGAGGTGAGGGTGAGGTCTGGGGGGTTCGGGTACGGTTGAGTGTTCTTTTCCAAATTACTTTTAACTCGAGAGGGAGATAGGGTGGTGGTAGTGGTGGTGGGAGTGGGGGTGGGGGTACACGGGACTCCTGCTGTCCTTTTTTGTTAAAGTGAGGGTGATAGTGGTGGTGGCGGCGTCTCCTCTTACGAAAGAAACACCACCCGTTGGATAATTCACACATGAGAAGTGGTTTTTTCAAAGGGGGTCTGCCCTCCCCAGGGTGGGGGATGGGGAAAAGGGAGAGGGGCAACATGGCGAAAATGCAATTTTGACCATCCAGAGGAGGAAAATTCAGACCCCCCCCCCTCTGCCCCCTCCCTTCCCCTCCCCTGTCGTTCGTCCGCTCTGCTGTGTACGTGGGCGCCAGTATCTGTGAGTGGGTTTATCAAACAAATGACGCCAAAGCATGGCTCATGGTTATGTTTTCTTTCTTCATTTGTTTCTTTATCAAAAGTACTGCTCCCAGTTCTGTGATGCACAACTTTAACACACCACGGTTGAAGTTTTAGTGCGATCCTCGCAGATGGCTGGAAGGAAGGGATATGAGATCCACACATTCCATACGCACCATTAGTCATGATTTTTTTAAAAATATGATATCGCACATGTGCTTGCGTGCGCACTCACGCATTCACCCACGTACACGCGCGCGCACGTACAAATACAGACACAGAGAGAGAGAGAGAGAGAGAGAGAGAGAGAGAGAGAGAGAGATCCGAAATTCAGAAATTGACTCAAACCGTCTGGTCTTGTTTTGTATCATTTCTTAAAATTCGAACGTCCCGTTTTCTGTGCTGGGTTTCCTTACCAAGGAATGGGATATATCTTTCGACTCCTATACGCGTGGATTAGAAACAAAAAGATATATTTCAGTTTGCTTGAACAATGAAATATGTCTGAGATATTCCAGAACAGGATCACCGAAAAATGTTACTGTATTCTGCCTCTTTCATTCTGCCTTTTTCTACCTTACGGACAGCATTTAGCGTAGACCATTGGGTAGGAAAGACAAAATTTTAAGACACGAGGGACAATTTTCATTGCCTTTAGGGGTCCTGCATAGTTTCAGTTTTTTTTTTCTGTAGCTGTGTGTGACCCTGATTAGAGTCTTCATCTGACATTCGATGATAAGTAACAATTTCAAACTGTTTTTGTGCTTTATAAGCATTTCATGGCATGCCTTGGCATGGCGAAAGGCTTTGTCTGCATTTAGCATCATGAGCTAAAGATCAGGTCTGCTGGTACGCAGGTGATTATTTACGGCTCGACGATCAAATGGCAGAAGAGAACTGCTCCGGCCGGACCCAAATTCGTACGAGTTGCATGATAAGTGTATTTTAGGTCGAGCCATTCAACCGCTACTTTACCATTGGGCCCAGTATAGTAGACTGAAAGAAACAGGTGGCAGAAATCAAGAAGGTGGTTCTGGCTGATAGTTAATTTTGAGCACCAGTTAAGAAATCGGCGGTGTCGGCAGTGTGTCGACTTGAACGTCCGGCATTCTGACCTGGGTATATAGTGTGACGTACCTTAGAAGAAACGGCGGTTGAAAACTAGTTGTTCTTAACACTGTGAGACTCTTTGATTTTCTGCTGCTTTTATTTTTCACTGGGAACCGTGCATCCGTGCGATAAGCTGACAAACAGGGCTGATTTCTTGTCCAAACGTGTCAAGACCGGAAGTTTGAACGGAAACCGTAAGACCCCCATCCCCCATCCTTTACCCGCAACACACGCACACACCATTTGTTCGGTTTTTTGTTTGTTTTAACCTGGGGGTGAATGCTAAAGAGAGCATATATATGGTTATGACGTGTCCTCTGAATGCACCTCTCGTCACCATAGTAAAAGCTCATTACTGCATGCATTGACAGGCAGGCAAACATGCGTGCGCGCGCGCACGCGCACGCACGCACGCACGCACGCACACACACAGACACACACACACACACACACACACACACACACACACACACACACACACACACACACACACGCACGCACGCACTTGCACACACTAACACACACTCACACACATTGAAGACAACAGCAAGCTTTCACTCGGTTCCCCATAATACATAGCGTAAAACAAAATATAGTCAGATGGAAAAAGCACAAACTAAAAATGTTTCTTAAACTAAGTTAGTATTGATGAAATGAATGAATCAGATTTGTTTGCAGATGGAATAAGATCTGAACTGAAGATACTGATTATGTATTGACAGGGGCAAGAAACTGCTATATCAACGGGGGAAGGAGCTGCATCATCAACGGACAGCGGAGACCAGGCCATGTGAACAAACTCACTGGATGCGGCTAACCACCAATGGGGGAGTATTGTTCCTGATTTTTGGCTTGTTCTTCTCTCTCGTCTTTACATTTCTTCCACACTTTCGACACTCACAAGTTTGAAGTCTCCTTTCTGCGGTACTATAATCTTCTTCGTTCTCAGATGCTAGTCTTCTTACTCAGGGTTTAGTGTTTTCATGATTCACGAATGTTTATGTTCTTTTCTTCAGGAACTAGTGTTCCATATTTTCCACAGCTGATGCTCGTCTTTTTTGATTGGGGTGTACCTTTCCTAACTTTCTAGTCTTCAGTGAATCTTTCCACGCGTCTCTCTTTCCAGGATTTTGGGTTTTCTTTCACAGAGTATATATGTCTTCTTCTTTCCTAGGATTTAGTGCCACCTTCGTTCCCAGGTTGTTTTTTTTTTTCTGTCCTAAGATCACGTGTCTTTTTTTCCTGGGTTTAGTGCGTTTTTCGTTACCAGGATTTAGTGTTCTGTCCTTTCCCAGGGTTCCATGCCTTCTTTCCCAGGCTTTAGTGCCCACTTCTTTCGCAGTACCTAGTGCCTTCTTTGTTCCATAGTCATAGTGTTTAGTCTTTCTTCGTTCCAAGGATTCAGTGCCTTCTTTTCACCACCACAACACAACCCACCCCCATTACACACACACACACACACCATCACCACACCCTCACCACACCACACACACCACATCTCCACCACACCACAAAACACGACACACACCGCACTACAAACACACAACATCGCCACACAGTAACACACACCACACCACAACACAATACAAAACACAATGCACCACACACACACACACACACACACCCACAGCACACAACCCCACAGCACACACAATCCCACACCCCCAACACACCACATCCTTATTAAACACTCTATCCCACCCCACACCACCAAAACATCACATTTACACCACATCACACCAGAACACAACATACAACGACACACCACACCATATCAGGGGGTTGGAATAGCTCAGTGGTAGGAGCGCCGGACTCGTAATCTTGGTGATCATGGGGTTGCGGGTTTGAATCTCCGCCGGGCTGTTTCGGTACAGGGGGATTTTTCACTCGGAGTTGACAGTGGTTCTGACTCCATATCCCTTACACAGTCCTTCGAATGAGACGATATAAACCGAGGTTCACAATAGTGGGGACTCTGGTATTTTACACTAAGGCCTGTTTGGTCGTGTGTGTTGAGGTCTGAACTGAAATATGCGTGTCCAAGTTTGAGACCTAGGATGTTTAATATTGTCCAGCGCTTCGCCTTGGTGCTTGTACCGAGGTCTGTGGGAAGTCTTGAAGAGGCTTTCTGGCAGTGGTCGTTTTCTTTTGATGCGCGTGAAGAGTATCATTTTCAGTTTGTCGTTGCCACGTTTTGCGGAGATCTCTACATTCTGTTGCCTCTCAGTCTGTCATGGAACGGTGGGGGTCTTCTGTAAGGAGGAACCACAGTGTACGGTGCCTTCTTTGACAACATCTCTCTGTGGGATACAGCAGAAGATGTTCAGAAACTTCGACTCCCAGGTGGCTTGTCACCTTGGATGGTGGATTGTTAGGACGGGGAATCTAGTGCAGAGTGGTGGCTTTGGCTAGGCTTTAGTAGCTGGGGGGGGGGGGGGGTCAGAGGGAGGCCCGTTCCAGCGCATCATTTGGCTCCTGGCAAGACTGAAAGTGTGCAGTATGCTGCGGTGTTGAACTTCTGTGTGGATAAGAAATTTTGACGTCGCGTAGTTGGAAAAAACACGGTCTCAATGGATCGGAATGGCCTCACCAGGAGATCCATTTTGTGGTGGCATCAGCTTGACCGGCTCCTGCGCGTGGGAGCTTATCAGGGTGTAAGGACCCTGGAGGTGTCAGAGCTGTAGTCCATAAAGCAGAGTGCCACTGACCTTCCTGTGTGACACATGGCTGCTCTGGTTTCTGTGACAGTTGTCCGCGGACCAAAGGTACAGAACAGTGGTACCAGACGAGATGCTTCAGGAAAGGCATGCATTTCCTGAAGTGTCTCTTGGGATCCCCTGGTACTGTCTGAGTATCCCTTTGTTTTGCAGAGAAACTGTCATGGTGGTCCATATCAGCATGGAGTTCACGCGGGATATCCCGTGGAATTGGCTTCAGTATAGGCTTAATGACGTTGGTCGTGTTTCCGGTCGAGGATATCAAAATTTCTCCTCAGATTCGTGGCTGATTCGCGATTTGTGTTACAAATCGGGTCTCTCTTCCACACGGGCCTTTCAACAACGCCACTGCATGCCTTTAGTTCTGTTAGTGACTGGATGTAGTGTTGGATTAGTTAAATACGTAGGGAGCAGAGGAAGGGGCAGGGGGTACTAAAGAAGCCTGGCTAGAGAAATACATGCATATAGATGTATATGTACATATTTGTCTCTGGTGTAACCCATGCCATTCATTCTGCGCATGATTCCCTATTCTGGTGATTCATCAGTCAGGGTGATGGTTCCCAGGAATCAGAGTTGCTGGCTGCCTTCTGTTGTGTTCCATAGATGGATGCAGTTGAAGGAGTTGCTGTGCATCCTGGGACCAGTGTGCAGGGGGTCATCATCTTTTCCATGACATGATTGTGAGGCAAGAGAATTGGAGGTAGCCGTGGATCGGTCATCGGCCAGCTGGGTGTCAGATTGTTCATGTGTCTGGGAATGTGGTCATTAGAGCAAGAAGTGTTTTACTGCTCTTGTTCTCTTCCTAGATTCCCAGGCCAGCCCTGGCCAAACTGGGTCAGGCTAGGTGGCCAAGGAAAGGCTGACCCTTCCCGACCCTACCATACCCTACCCTACCCCATGGCCAGGGCCAGGGCAGGCCAATCTGGCCCAGGCTAAATGGTTCAGGCCAGATTGACCCTCCCCGACTCTCACTGACCTTCCGTGACCTACCCTATTCCGAGCCAAACTGGCCCAGGCCACCACGACACCACCCCACCACCACCACACCACCACACCACCACCACACCACCACCACCACTACCACACCACAACACCAGCACTACAACCACAACCATACCACTACCACTACCACACACACACAGCCTCACCATAACCCCACCACCACCCCACCACCACCACACTACACCACCACCGTACCACCACAAACACCACCACAACTAACACAATCACCACAACACCATAAACACGACCACCACACCACCACAACAACACCATCCCAACACAACCACCGCAGCACCATCAACACGACCACCACACCACCACCACTACCAACATCCCACTACCATTATCACTAACACCACAATCACACCTCCATCACCACACTAAACCAACCCCCCCCTCCCCTTTCTCTCCTTTCATGGGAGTTAGCGTCCTCTTCTTTCACAGGTGTTCTTTCCTTTCATAGGGTTAAAGTCCTCCTCTTTCATAGGGGCTAGTGTTCTCTCCTCTCATAGGAGTTAGCGTCGTCTTGCTTCATATGACTAATGTTCTGTCCTTTTTTAGGGGTTAGCGTCTTCTTTTACAGGAGGAGGTAGTGTTGTCTCCTTTCATAGGGGTTGGAGTCGTCTTCTTTCACAGGGACTGCTGTTCTTTCTAAAGGGTTAGAGTCCTCTTCTTTCATAGGGCTAGTGTTCTCTCTCCTTTGACAGGTGTTAGAGTCCTCTTCTTTCACAGGGGTTAGTGTTCTCTCTCCTTTTACAGGTGTTAGTCTAGTGTTCTCTTGTTCTCTCTCATTTATAGGGGTTAGTGTCCTCTTCTGTCTCAGGAGCTAGTGTTCTCTCCTCTTCTTGGGGATAATGTTCATTCCTTTCATAAGGGTTAGTCTTCTTTCACAGAAGCTAGTGTTCACTCCTTTCATAGGGGTTAGCGTCCTCTTCTTCTTTCACAGGAGCTAGTGTGATCACCTTTCATACAGGCTAGTGGCCTCTTTTTTTTTTTACATGGGCTCGTTTTTTCTCCTTTCATAGATTCAGCGTACTCTTCATTCTTGGTGTGTAGTGTCCCATTCTTTAAGTTTATGCTCTTCCTTTCGTATGGTTTTTCTGTCCAATCTTGCTTTTTAATGACCCTTTGTGTTGTGTTTGTTTATATGGACTATTGTCTTTAGTTACGGTTTACGGTTTAGTATCCTCTTTACATAGGGCCTAGTGTCTATTTTTTCCGATGACTTAGTGTGTCTCTTTCTACCGAGTTTAGTGTCCTTTCGTCTTCTGTACTGTTCTTAGCTCTAGGCTTTAGTATGACTTTTTCACAGAGTTCTATGTGTTTCTCTTATAGGGTTCACCACATTTTCATGGCTTTTGTATCCTCTTTCACACGATTCAGTCCCTTGGCGATTATATGATTGGAACTGTTCTTTCACAGAGTTTAACATGTTTTCGTTCTTACAGAATTACGTCGTCGTACGTCGACTTCTCTTTTCTCAGGGTTAATGCATCCTTTTCTGGAATATAGTTCTTCATAGGTGTAAATGTCTTCTTTCTTGGTGTTTAATTAGAATTTTCTTGGTAAGTATTTCAACACAGTTTTTTTTTTGTGGCAGGACCAAACAGGAAGCGGTGTCAGTCTGCTAGACGACCACCAACAGGATTGCAGACCAGAGAGAAGGTGCCCCACTTCTTGTTAAAGTAGTAAATTCGAATATTGTAGTGGTAGCAGAACTGTTACATTCTCATTTGTTCCCCCAATTAAGTATGTACTTGAAACATCAGTCGTACTGTTTCGACAATAAATATTGTTATAAGGGTGTGTAACGGGTATTTATAACCATCATGGCATTGATGGTTGTTCTTTGTGTTCTCCGGGGTGTGCATCCTACAGGGAAGCAGATTTTTGCGTTAACGGGTTTTTAGAAATAATGTTTAGAATTTACCACAGATCCTAGCTTTCACTAGATATTCTTTTGTTTGTGGGATAGACGAAATGTCTTCGACAGAAATACCGTTTTAACTGTCCATGTGTTAATGCAAGGTCTTCACATTTCCTCAGAATAATACAAAATATTTTATTAGAAGAATTTTACGGATGTTCTATATATTGTTCACTTTTCGGTGTTAAACTGTGATGGCCCTTTTCTCATAACGTTTGGTTTCCCTGTCACATCTTTGCCTCTGGTGTGTGCCAGAGTTTTAAGAGTTGGTCAGGTCAGGGGAACTGTCAGTGGATGGATAATAGTAGCTTGTCCCCTTAGAGGGACTTTAAAAAAATGGACGTATTCTTTGTTTTCTCTTTTTTGTTTGCTTGTTTGTGCTTTCTGTTGCTTTTTGTTTTGTTTTAATTACTGGTGGACCAAAGATGTATGGAACACTGATTCCACGCTTCTCACTACCAAGCCCCTCAAAACCACAATGTATGTCCATGTATTGGCTTTAACATGCACAGACATTCACAAATTAAAAAAAAAAAAAACAACAAAAAACCTCTGTATGCTTCATGACTGAACATTGAGAAATAAGCGAGAGCACTGACAAAAAAAAAAAAAAAAAAAACTTTGTGAAAACTGGAGTATGTGTATAAAGACCTGGTACGACCCATTTTGGCGTCTCGTTTAATTTTAGAATTGGTAGTATGATAAGGAGGTCTGTTTTCATCACCTTAAAGGAGCTTGAACTGCACACCTGTTTTTCTCCCTCTAATATGTGTGATCTTGTTTTGAGACTTCTTTTAGTTATTTGATGTAGAGCTTGTTTTCCTGCAAGGGTGGCTGGGTGGGTGTGTCATTTAACAGTGGTGTCAGTCTTCGTTAGTTCTGTGAGGTCTTCGGCAGAGCTGTAAAGAATAACAACAGCGCATCTTTACCTCCAAATCTGCAATTATATGATGAAAAAAGAAATTTGAAGCAGCGCATTTGTTTTATCTGAGTCATTGCTGGTGTAAATTACAATGATCAGGGCATTGATTCAGTATGTGAGAGTGTTTGTTAAATGAAAATTTGTATTTAGATATGAGCTGCATGCATGGATGTATCAGCGGTAATGTTCATGTGTGTAATCGTATGTAAGTGTATAACCAGACACATACGTTCATATGTACACTTTTTTGTAAACCTCAGTTTGGAATGAGTCAATATAGACGATCGTGCGCGTGCATATATATATACTCGAACGCCCATTGGCTTTAACATGCACAACATACACGGATATGCACACACACACACACACACACACACACACACACACACACACACACACACACACACACACTCTCTCTCTCTCTCTCTCTCTCTCACTCACTCACTTACACACACACACACACACACACACACACACACACACACACACACACACACACACACACACACACACACACACACTTTGAAGACAGCAGCAAGCTTTCACTCGGTTCCCCATAATACATAGCGTAAAATAAAATATAGTCAGATGGAAAAAGCACAAATTAAATGTTTCCTAAATTAAGTTTGGATGAATTGAATGAATTAGATTTGTTTGCAGATGGAATAAGATCTTAACTGAAGATGCTGATTGTATATTGACAGGGGCAAGAAACTGCTACGTCAACGGGGCACGGACAACGGAGACCAGGTCACGTGAACGAACTCGGTGGATGCAGCCAACCACAAATGGGGGGAGTTTTTGTTATTGATTTTTCGCTCGTTCTTCTCTCTCGTCTTTACACTTCTTCCAGTGTAGCTGTCCCTTTCTTTCATATTTAAGTGTACTGTCATGGTGTTTAGTGTTTTCTTGAGTAGCGTTGTGTCGTCTTCTCTCCCAGGATTCATTGTCTTCTTTCCCAGAGTTTAGTATCCCCTTTCATCACAAAAGTTCAACTGTCTTTTACAGGGTATATTGTCACATGTTTTTGAAAATCTCCTTTCTGCGGTACTAGAGTCTTCTTCGTTCTCAGTGCTAGTCTTTTTTATTCAGGGTTTAGTGTTTTTCTTGATTAACAGATGTTTATGTCCTGTTTCTTCAGGAACTAGTGCCCCATAAAATCCACAGTTGATGCCGTCTTTTTTTTTTAAATTGGGGTGTACCTCTCCTAACTTTCTAGTCTTCAGTGATTCTTTCTGTGCATCTTCTTTTCCAGAATTTGGGTCTTCTTTCACAGAGTATTATGTCTTCATCTTTCCTAGGATTTAGTGCCACCTTTTTTCCCAGGGTTCTTTTGTCTTAAGATCACGTGTCTTTTTTCCTGGGTTTAGTGCGTTTTTCGTGCCCAGGATTTAGTGTTCTGTCCTTTCCCAGGGTCCATGCCTTCTTTCCCAGGCTTTAGTGCCCACTTCTTTCTCAGTACTTAGTGCCTTCTTTATTCTACAATGTTTAGTCTTTCTTTGTTCCAGGGATTCAGTGCCCTCTTCTTTTCCCCACCACAACACAACCCACCCCCATTACACCCGACCACAACACACAGCAGCCCCCTCCCCCCCACATACCCCCACCACACCCCTCACCACACCCCAACACACCACAACACTCCACTACCACACCTTCACCACACCACAACACACGATACACACCACACCATAACACATAGCATCACCACACAATAACACACACCACACCACAACATAATGCACAACACAATGCATCACACACACACCACACCACTTCACAGTACACAACCCCCACCCCACACACTCCCAACCCCCAACACACACACACATCCTCATAAAACACTCCACCCCACCACCACCAAAACATCACATTACACCACACCACACCAGAACACAACACACACGACACACCACACCATACCAGAGGGTCGGAATAGCTCAGTGGTAGAGCGCCGGACTCGTGATCTTGGTGATCCCGGGTTGCGGATTCGAATCTCCGCCGGGCCGTTTCGGTACAGAGGGATTTTTTCACTCGGAGTTGACATTGGTTCTGACTCCATATCCCTTACAGTCCTTCGAATGAGACTGTAAACCGAGGTTCACAAAAGTGGGGACTCTGGTTTTCTACACTAAGGCCTGTTTGGCCGTGTGTGTTGAGGTCTGAACTGAAATATGCGTGTCCAACGTTCAGACCTAGGGTGTTTTATGGTCCAGCACTTTGCCTTGGCGATTGTACTGAGGTCTGTGGGAAGTCTTGAAGAGGCTCTCTAGCAGTGGTCGTTTTCTTTTGATGCAAAATGTCATTGCATTGCCACGCTTTTTTGTGCGAGAGATCTGTACATTCTGTTGCCTCACAGTCTGTCATGGATTGGTGGGGGTCTTCTGTAAGGAGGGACTGCGGTGTGCGGTGCCTTCTTTGACTACATCTGTCTGTGGGATACAGCAGAAGGCGTTCAGAAACTTCGACTCCCAGGTGGCTTGTCACCTTGGATGGTGAGTTGTTAGGATAGTGAGTCTAGTGCAGATTTGTGGCTTTGGTTAGGCTTTAGTAGCTGGGGGTGGGGGGGTGGGGTAGGGGTTAGAGGGAGGCCCATTCCAGAGTATCATTTAGCTCCTGGCTAGACTGAAAGTGTGCAGGATGCTGCGGTGTTGAACTTCTGTGTGGATAAGAAACTTTGGCGCCACGTAGTCGGAGACATATACAGAGAAATATCTCTGGCGGAGTATTTAGATAAAACGGTGTGAATGGATCGGAATGGCCTCATATCCATTTTGCGGTGGCATCAGCTTGACAGGCTCCTGCGCGTGGGAGCTATCAGGGTGTGGGGACACTGGAGGTGTCAGAGCTGTAGTTCATAGAGCAGAGTGCCACTGACCTTCCTGTGTGACACATGGCTGCTCTGGTTTCTGTGGCAGTTGTCTGAGGACCAAAGGTACAGAACAGTGGTACCAGACGAGATGCTTCAGTAAAGGCATGCATTTCCTGAAGTGTCTCTTGGGATCCCCTGGTACTGTCTGAGTACCCCTTGTTTTGCAGAGAACCTGTCATGGCGGTCACATCAGCTTGGAGTTCACTCCGGAGGTCCCGTGGAACTGGCTTCAGTATAGGCCTTAACGTCGGTCGTGTTTCCTGTCGAGGATATCTAAATTTCGCCCCCGATTTGTGGCTGATTCGCGATTTGTGTTACAAATCGGGTCTCTCTTCCACACGGATCTTTCAACAACGCCACTGCATGCCTTTAGTTCTGTTAGTGACTGGATGCTTGTTGGATTAGTTAAGTGGGGAGCAGAGGAAGGGGAGGGGGGGTACTAAAGAAGCCTGTCTAGAGAAATACGTACATATAGATGTATATGTACATATTTGTCTCTGGTGTAACCATTGCCATTCATTCTGCGCATGATTCCCTATTCTGGTGATTCATCAGTCAGGGTGATGGTTCCCGGGAATCAGAGTTGCTGGCTGCCTTCTGTTGTGTTCCATAGATGGATGCAGTTGAAGGAGTTGCTGTGCATCCTGCGACCAGTGTGTGCAGGGGATGTTTATCTTTTCATGACACGATTGTGGGGCAAGAGAATTGGAGGTATCTGTGGATCGGTCATCGGCCAGCTGGGTGTCAGATTGTTCATGTGTCTGGGAAAGGTGGTCATTTGAAGAAGAAGTGTTTTACTGCTCTTGTTCTCTTCCTAGATTCCCAGGCCAGCCCAGGTGAAACTGGCTCAGGCTAGGTGGCCAAGGCAAGGCTGACCCTTCCCGACCTACCCTACCCTACCCCTACCCCGTGGCCTAGGGCCCCCAGGCCCAGGCCGGCTTAGGCCCCGGCCAGGGCAGGCCAATCTGGCCCAGGCTAAATGGTTCAGGCCAGATTGACCCCTCCCCGAGTGTCACTGACCTTCCCTGACCCTGTCCTATCCCAGGCCAAACTGGGCCCCAGACCACCACCACTCTGCCACGACACCACCCCACACACCCACACACACACCACCACCACACTACACCACCACACACCACCACCACCACACCAATACCACACCCACCACCATACCACTACAACCACCCACAACCTCACCACAACTCCACCACCACACCACACCACCACCATACCACCACACCACCACCACCACCACCACCTCTGCCGCCACCACCACCACCACCACCACCGCCGCCACACACACACACCACCATAAATTCGACCCCACACCACCAGAACACCACCCCCAACACAACCACCACCACAGCACCATCAACACGACCACCACACCACCACACCACCACTACCACCATACTACTACCATTACCACCACATCCTCCACCACCATACCACTAACACAACAATCACAACTCCACCACCACACCAACAACCCCCCCCCCCCCCCCCCCCCCACAAGGGAATCATCGCCTTCTCTCCCTAGGTTGGGTGTTTCCTTCATCGCCAGGGTTCCATGTAGTATAGTTTCCGATTCTTTCTAGGCTTTAATGTCCTCTTTCCCAGTGTTTGTGTGTCTTCAAATTTTCCAGGGTTGGTGTACTTTTCCTTTCCACGACTTGGTGATTTCTTTTCTAGGTTTTAGTGTTTTCTTTCCCAGGGTGTAATGCCTGTGTCTTTCCTAGTTACAGTCTTCTTTCGTATGATTGCCATGGATGTTCTTGTTTCCAGTGATGTCGCAGGCCTCATGTTTCAGGGATCTGGAATGTGGACGCATGTTTTCAGATCTTTGGGGGTTTGCTGCAGAGCTGCTTAGGAAGGCTTTGATCCTGTTCCAGAACTATTTCCTTTGTGCCCATGTGGTTCCTCCTTGTCTGAGCAGTCCACATTTCACAGAAAGACCGACATGGCATTGAGAAGCCTGCATGCGGATCCTTTTATTAGGACTCAGCAACTTTCCTTCACATTAAGGAATACACACGGAGGGTAGCTCTTGCTCCCTCCGTAATGAAATATATACGCATGTATTTATTTCTTCATGGGGGGCAGCAAGAGTAACCTTGCTTGTTTAGTACTTACTGTTCACTGCTCTCTGCCTCATTTAAGACCCCCTTTCTACCACAGAATTTACGGTCCTGTTTCTGTCCTTGGTTAAGTGTCGTCTTGTATGGCTTAGTGTTCTCCTTTCATTGGGTTTAGCTTTCCTTCTCTTTCGTCTACTTTCATACAGTATTTAGTACTCTTTCATAGAATTTAATATCCTTTCAGAACGTTTTTCACAGGGGGTAGATTTAATAAAGGTTAGGGTCCTCTTTTTTTCACAGAGCTGGTGTTCGTTTCTTTCATAGGGGCTTGTGTTCTCTCCTTTCATAGGGTTAGAGTCCTCTTCTTTCACAGGGGCTAGTGTTGTGTCCTGTCATAGGGGTTAGCGTCGTCTTGTTTCACAAGGGCTAGTGTTCTCTTCTTTTAAAGGTTTTTGCTTCCTCTTCTTTCACAGAGGCTAGTGTTCTCTTGTTCTCTCCTTTATAGGGGTTAGCGTCCTCTTCTGTCACAGGAGCTAGTGTGCTCTCCTCTTCTTTGGGCTAGAGTTAATTCCTTTCATAGCGTTTGGATTTCATTCGCAGGAGCTAGTGTTCACTCCTTTCGTATGGGCTAGTGTCCTCTTGTTTTCACATGGGCTCGTGTTTCCATCTTTCATAGATTCAGTGTAGTGTTCATTCTTGGTGTGTAGTGTCCCCTTCTTTAAGTTTATGCTCTTCCTTTCGTACTGATTTTTATTCCAATCTTGCTTTTTATTGACTCTTTGTGTTGTGTTCTTTCATATGGACTGTTGTCTTTTATTGATGTTTCTGTCATCTTCTTTTCCATGGTCTGTTCTATTTTCTCAGGTAGAATGACTTTCTTGCATAGAGTTTTGTGTCCTCTTTTTTCAAAGGGCCTAGTGTCTTTTTTTGTGATGACTTAGTGTGTCTCTCTGTCTATCGAAGTCAGTGTCCTTCCGTCCTCTCTATGGTTCTTAGCGCTAGGTTTCAGTATTATCTTTCGCAGAGTTCTACGGGTTTCTCTTAAAGGGTTCACCATACTTGCATGCTTTTGTATCCTCTTTCGCACGATTCAGTACCTTTGTCATTATATGATTGGAACTGTTCTTTCACAGAGTTTAACATATTTTCTTTCTTACCGAATTACGTCGTCGTACGTCGACTTCTCCTTTCTTAGGGTCTAATGCATCATTTCCTGGAAAATAGTTCTTCATAGGTGTTAATGTTTTCTTTCTTGATGTTTAGTTAGATTTTTTTTCGTAAGTATTTCAACACAGTTTTTTTGTGGCAGGACCAAACAGGAAGCGGTGCCAGTCCGCCAGACGACCACCAGGATCGCAGACCAGGGAGAAGGTGCGCCACTACTTGTTAAAGTAGTTAATTCGGATGTCGTAATAGTAGCAGAACTGTAAAATTTTCATTTTGTTCCCCAATTAAGTAGGTACTTGGAACACCAGTCATACTGTTTCGACAATAAAGATTAATAAAAGGGTGTGTAACGGCTATTTACAAACCATCATGGCATTGATCGGTGTCCTTTTTTGTTCTCAAGGGTGTGCATCCCTGCAGTAAAGCGGTCAGATTTTTTTGTGTTAATGGGTTTTTAGAAATAATGTTTGGAATTTACCGCAGATCCAAGCTCTCTCTAGATATTCTTTCGTTTGTGTGGTAGACGAAATTTCTTCGACAAAAATATCGTTTTAACTGTCCATGTTTTAAAGCAAGATATTCAGATTTCCGCAGAATAATACAAAATATGTTTTTATAAGAATTTTACGGATGTTTAAAATATTGTTCACATTTCGATGTTAAACTATGATGGCCCTTTTCTCATAACGTTTGGTTTTCCCCTCACATCTTCGCCTCTGGCGTGTGTCAAAGTTTTAAGAGCTGGTCAGGTCATGGGAACTGTCGGTGGATGGACATAATGGCAATGTCCCCTTTGAGGGATTTAAAAATGGACGTATTCTTTGTTTTCTCTTTTTTGTTTTACTTGCTTGTGCTTTCTTTTGCTTGTTGTTTTGTTTTAATTACTGGTGGACCAAAGATATATGGAACACTGATTCCATACTTCTTACTACCAAGCCCTTAGAACCACCATAAATGTCCACGTATTGGCTTTAACATGCACAGACATTCACAAATTGGTAGAAAACTCTGTACGTTTCATGACTGAACATTAAGAAATAAGCGAGAGCACTGACAAAAAAAAAAAAAGAAAAAAAAATTGTGAACATCTGGAAAATGTGCATGAAGACCTGGTACGATCCAGTCTGGCATCCCTGTTCATTTTAGAATCAGTAGTATGATAAGGAGGTCTGTTTTCATCACCGAAAAGGAGATTGAACTGCACATCTGTTTTCTTCCTGCTAATATGTGTGATCTTGTTTTGAGACTTCTTTTAATTATTTTGATGTAGAGCTTGTTTTCCTAGAAGGGTGGCTGGAGGGGTGTGTCATTTAACAGTGGTGTCAGTCAGAATTCATTAGTCCTGTGAGTTTTTTTTTCGCAGAGCTGTAAAGAATAACAACAGCGCATCTTTACCTCCAAATCTGCAATTATATGATGAAAAGGAAATTTGAAGCAGCGCATTTGTTTTATCTGAGTCAT
>JADBJO010011648.1:60000-63326 GCA_016801955.1 Conus betulinus | reverse complement strand
AAATGACGGCGGTACGGCTGTCTCCATGAAGAGCCTCGTCATATTTGATCTGCTTGTGAGTGAATTGAGTCAGAAAAATACATCAGTGTCAGCTACTGCAGTGCAGTGTACCAGTGAGCCATTCTGTGAGAAAAAAAATGAAAAAAAAAAGATTTAATTGTCGTTGTGGCGTGTCAAAAATCGGCATTTTTTTTGTGGCAGAGTGTCCAAGTGACAAACTGTGCCAACATTCATGTTCAGGGCGGGGAAAGCGACCGAAGTGTGTGTGGACACTGTCAACATGGAGTGTTGTCGCTGCAGTGCTGTGGTTTTTGGTCAGTGTTGGTCATGATTCACCCTCTTCGTGAACTTGCATACAAGTTGTGTATTTGTGAATCATGTGATGTCAGCTTTTTGCAACACGTGCCGAGAAGTACAATGGTGGATACTTCCGACATATTCGACTCGAGTAAAGCTGACAGACCAGGTCATTGTGACCTGCATGTGCCCGATGTATTGTGTGCTGTGTTGTCAACGTTGGCTTTTTGCTGAAAAAACTGTTATTGAGTGGTGATATTGAGGAGAACCCAGGACCCAATTCCCAGGAAAACAGTAACAAACAGAGCACAGACAATGGCAACACAGATCGAATACCGACTACAGATAGCAGTGCCATTTTTCCAGATATTGCGTGGAAATCCTGTTAGCGCTTAGAGAACAAAAGGAAGAATTGAAACAGAGAACAGAGAACAGCAGAGAACAGAATTCCGTCATACGTAGCGAGCTGTCCGATATTAAGTCAGAACTAGAAGCAGTATCAGAGAATTGCAAAGAAATCAACGATCGCTGTGGCCAAGTGGAAGCGGAGCAAAACAGACTGTCAGTGGCCATGGAAAGCATGTCTGTAGATCTGGATCAGCTGTATGACAGGATGGCAGAGGGTAGGGAGGGGACACCAGAACTTGTGACAACAGTTTCCGATTACAGGAGCAATTAGTGAAATGACAGAGGAGCTCGACAGACAGGAAAGTTTCTCCAGAAGAGACAACCTTCGCTTCTTTGGTATGCCACCCATGAAAAGAGAATTACGACACGTGTGCCCGTTGTATTGTCGACATCTTCTAAACAGTGTTAGTGGATACAAAACATGGTCAGATGAAGACATTGTCCGTGCACATAGGGAAGGTCAGTCGAAAGCAGGTGATTCCAAACCAATGAAGCTGTGAGCTTCGTCAATGGAAAGACAAAATGAAACTAATTCGAGATCAAGAATTACGCCATGAACTGGAGAAGAAAGGGATCAGGCTGGCAGACGATCTGACGAGGAGACAGGCAGAGACGGTGGCAAAGGCAAAACGAGAGGGAAAAGACAGCCTATTTTGTGCGAGGCAAAGTGACGGTCGGACCGCGCAGACCCGATCCGCGAGCGTATGCAGAAGTAGCAGCAACGGAGGCGGCACGAGGTGACAGGGACACGGCTGGTACGAACGGAAAGTTAAGCTGCCGGCGCAGGACCGATGGCAGTGATACCGGGGATTCCCCTCGTCGTCATCGTGACGTCAGACCACTCCCCAGCCAATCAGGTGCAGCAGAAGCGGTGGTTGCGGTGGGAACAGAAGGGGATCAGCGTGCGATGTGTGCCGGCGACACGGGGATTTTCCTCCAAGTCAACGGGACATCAGAGGAAGTTGCGACCAGTCCTCTGACAAGAACAGCGTGACGCTGCGTGACCTTCGCCTTCAAGCCAGATGTCTGCTTCAGTGAAGAAACTGTGCAGCAAAGGACGACCTACTGACTGTTCACCTGGCAGTAGCAGGACCTCCACGGCCGGTTCACGGCATCAGGTGACAGTAGACGTGTCTCAGTGTGTGCGTGGTGTAACAGGCAGGGGACGTCTTCTGGCACTGCAGACAACAGCGGGTCACGGCGTTTACAGGGAAGAGTGACCACACACAGTGCACTGCGAGGAAGTGGGTCGTGCACACAGACTGGACAAAAAGTGGCAGTGACAGGTCTCTGCGCTCTAAACACAACTCGAAATAGGACAGGCTAGTATCTTAATGTTCTTCAGCAGTCCGATTTTTGTTTAATACATTCACTCACATGTTCAGTCAGCCATTCAGTTATACATACATTGTTGCAGTTTAAATCTACTTTAAACCAAGCTTTACAAAAAAAATTTTATAAATAACATGTCTTTATATTGTTTGTGAAACTTTATAACAGAAAATATTTTGACAGGCGTCGTTAGTTTCCACCTGATTGTGTGATCATCACCCTGCTCAGAATGGCAGTCAGTGGCAGCGGCCATCACCCCATCCTTTCCATCACTGCTTTCACCCACAAGACAATCACCAGATCGCATCGTTGTTATTGGTGGCGGAGATCTTGTCCTTAACTGACTTCGCTGCCTTATGGAACAGACCGAGGAACTGGAACACCATCTTTTTAATCTCTGCCCGGAACTTGGCGCCTGTCAGGCAATACAAGTAGAAGTTAATGGAGCTGTTGAAGAACACCATATTGATGGCGACCGCTTGGAAGACATCGTACTGGCCCACCTGTATGGGGTCCGTCCCGTCGGCATAGGGAGACACGATCAAATACACTGCCATGGGTGTTGTCAGGAGGAAGAAAGCAATGCTTGTGGCAATCAAGGTGACAGTCAGTGACGTCACTTTCTGTTGTCTGGAATCCTGGGCGGTTTGTTGTACAGAAAGACGCGCACCTGTTGTGAGTGTCCAGAGAAGGACACTATTGCTGATCCCCAACAACAGGAGAGGTATGAAATTACATTCCATCATGTCTATCCAAGGCCACACTTTGTCGATAAACCACGAGTACCTTTCTGTCACAGCATTGTCACAGCAGTTCCAGTAACATGTTCCTATATCATACCCGTAGAGAAAGTGACAGTGGAACACAACCATGACAACGGTCACCACACCAGCAGTGACTCGCGACATCCTCTTCGTCCACCCAGCGTTAACACGAAGTGGCCACAGCACAGACGCTGCCCTCAGCGTAGAGAGAGACACCAGCATCCAGGGAGACAAAGCTGCCGTCATGTACGTTATCATGGTGTGCACCTTACACTGCCAGGGGCCCAGCATGCTGAAGTAGGGGGCAGTTCGAACTTGACGCTGACCATGGAGCACATGGGGCCGAAAATCAACGCCAGCTGATCGGACCAGGCCAAAACTTGAAAGAACGCGCTGGACGTGGACGCAGGGAGACGGTGCATAATCAGCATGATCATGAAATTGCCAAACAATCCGAACACACAGGTAACTGGAATGCCAACATCCGAGATCAGGTGTTGACTTTCTCGTATGGAGCGTATTGAT
>JADBJO010011648.1:40000-57500 GCA_016801955.1 Conus betulinus | reverse complement strand
CCTTTGAATTTCTTTTTAATAAAATAGCTAATCTTTAAAATGTTCTGTTAAAAAGGAGCCAACATTTCGAATTTTCCGGTATACAAGATCTAACGTTTTGAATTTTCTGGTATAAAAGAGCAAACTTTTGTAATTTTCCGGTACAACAGAGTTAACTTTTGAAATTTTCTAGTATAGAAGAGCTAACTCAGATTACAAATTAGCCTCTGTGGAATGTCTAATCAAACAGGTTTTAGAAGCGTGAGGTATGAAATAGTTGCTGCTTTTCCAAACTTTCTGTTCATTCTTGTCTGTGACATACATTAAAAACGCGCATGGAAAAAAGAAAACAAAGTAAAAATACTGAACAGAAATGTATTGTAGATTATAATATTGAAAAACGTTGCGGCTGAAGAAAGATACGCTAGAACAACTCTGAAGTCAGTTTTTACTTATAAGTCAGTTCATCTTCTCTTCATATTTCTGAATGCGTGTTTACAGAAATACCATGCATATTGTATTCACTTTATTTTAAACGTCATATCCATGCGACGACGCAGTCCATATGTTTACATTTAAACAACGGGCTTGTAAAAACTCGTTTTCCGCACTATCTTCTTTGATTGACTATCCATTGTTGAATGATACTCTCTGTATTAAAAACATGCTTTTGAATGTTCTTTAGCTACAACGAGATGTTTAAACAGTGCCACTGTCTTGAACATTTTCCAGGTTGAAATTACATATGCACTACATGTTCCTGTATTAGTGGTATTTACAAGATTAAATTGCTTACCTGCAGCCTTTTTACATTTACTTGACATTGACTGATGTGAAGTTACAAACTGAAAAGGAACATCAACAAATTTCATCTGATTTAAATGTGTGTGTTGTTCAAAAGACAATGAGGCTGTCGCCTACGAAAGATCAAATGTGTGTGCAGTTCAGTCATTTCCTTCATACGTATACGTCCTCCTTACCAACTGTCAAAATGGCCTTTGCTTCCTAACGTTAGTAATAGGATTTTCCGGATGTGTGTGTGTGTGTGTGTGTGTGTGTGTGTGTGTGTGTGTGTGTGTGTGTGTGTGTGTGTGCGCGCGCTCGCGCGCTCGCGCAAGACATTATTTGTGTGTTCACACACAGAACCTCATTATGTAGTCACATTCAAAGATATATTTCGGATATATAGTCAAAATCTGTATTAACTCACTACATCGAACTGATGCGCAAATTAAAGGAAAAGCAAGTGGTCATTTTCCATGCTGGCACCAATGAAGAACTGATCTTCTTTCGGATATGACTGTTTCAGCAGAGACAAAGAAACGTCCCTCGGGTCCCCCAGTCCCTGTCATTGAAGAGGCCAAGAGGTAGTGGTCTATGAAGGCATCCTTTTTTTTTTTTTTTTTAGAAATGAAATAGAAATGTATATAAACTATGCACTGCGTGCCAGAGTGCCGCCAAAGTAGCGATTCAGCAGACCTCATGTGCTGTTGGATTCAGCAAGCTGATATCCTTCCACATCTGCTAGTATTCCTCGGAGTAGGATTGATTTAATCCATCAAGAGATGGTAGTTCTTACAGTGTTCTTTCCGTAATTTTTACCAACAGACGTAAGAAATTGCCTATGGGAGAGTGGCGATCATGGGTCGTTTACCTGTGGGAACCGGTTGAGTATAGTATCCTTTTTCCTCTTCCTTTCTTTTTGATATCAGAGATGAATGTAAAAGAAAAGTGGAGGGAGGAGGGTATCCCTGGTTTCTAATTCTTTGCAAAAATAATTGACTGGCCCTGTTGGAACCAGAATCTTAAGGGACTCATTAAAACCACAGAAATTCACTTTTGAGCCTGATGGAACCGATAGCGAGAAGGAAGGTCATTTTGTTATTGAGCATGTCAAAGATAATGCTTCAAGGGGTAAAAAAAAAGCTCTGTCCTGATAAAATTCGCAAAGGTTCACTGAGGAAGCATTCCTAGAATTACCAACTTCTCTGAGAGTGGCGCCGTGAGACTTCTGTATCGAGTGTCGGGCACATCTCGTTGTGGTGAGCAGAGGAGCGCACACTCCAGATTCGGGGACAACTGTGAATAGCCGGCTTGTTATTGAAGCAAGTGGTGGACCAACGGCGTTGGTTTTACCATAGATGGGTTGGGTAAGCCTGTCACAAGACTTAATCTGTAAAATGCTCTTTTTTTTTTGTTTCTTGCTATGGAACTATCAGGTCAATCAAGGTCGTCTGAAAAGGTTTACATGTGAGGAAGGAAACCTCAGACAGACAGCGTCAGTCAGACAATGAAAAGAAATCTTCGTCACCCACGATCGGCAGATCTATGAAAGGACTGGTTTTTACCCCATCGGACATCATAGCTCCAGTTCGACAGGGGAAAAAGTAGTCGATGTGCCCACAGGAAAATTCCTTTGATCAAGATCCAATGGTGGGGGTAACACCCAACAGAAAACCTAGAGGCCTGAAGACAGATAAAAAAAATATTGCCCTTATGAACAAACCAAGGTATTGTTAAAGCCAGCACAATATCCATACATCTATCTACATTTGACAAATATGGCGCTCATCCATTGAAGACCCTTCAGTATGAGCAAATTCTGGGCGCTGATTCTCAAGCAGTTCCAACCTAGGAGAACTTTGAATCTTTCAAGACTATCAAGCTTTGTGATACGTTAAAAAGAAAGACGCACAAGAGGAATCCTGACACTTGTTCGAGCAACGTCAATGATGGCTATGTTGACACCCCCGTGGACGGCCCTAGGTATCAGTTGGTTTCAGTCCAGTCAAAATCACGAAACCCCTCTCCCATGACACCATCAAAACACTGGTTTCCAGCTTCCTAGTGGTAGGTGATTTCAACAACCACTCACACAGCTTTGGATAGGAGCCATGAGCTGTCGACATGAAGAGGTGAACTTCAGAAGGGTGGGGTGGGAATCCTCCTATAAAGTCACATTGACTGCACATCCATTACATCAGTTTATGGTACACCTCTGCTACCCATGATCCTGTTTTGTTCACAGATGGCAGACATCAAAATCAGAACCATAATAAGCTTTACTTGCCCGTGAACGTAAACATGCTTTTTTATAAGGTAAACAAAGGCAGAATCAAAATCAGAATTAATGTCATATGCTCCTGGCTGGCAATGCTTTTTATCGCCATTGTATACAAGTATCGAAAACAAACATAATGAATGTCGTCTAAAAACAGCCTGGAATGGTTTACCAACAGTCATGTGATACTGTTGTAGAGTTTCTCCATGAAAAGCCACCATTGTATTTCTGTGACTACAATGAAGGTGTCTGAAAGGTCAGAATAATCTGTTTCTTTGTATTCTGAGCATTATCTTCATTGCCATTGGTGGTTTAGTATCTGCCATTCTCTGTTTCAAGATCATGACAAGAGATTCTAATGTTGTTCAGTGAATGCTTTTATGTTTTTGTTTAGTTCTGTTTTAGTTTCTGAGTGAGGAGACTGCAGGCGGAAATTGAAACAAATTTTCAAACGTACCTGCAATACTCCACCTGTTAACATGGACAAACAAAGTACAAGACAAAACACAACACGTTTCGACCTCTTAGGTCTTCTTTAGGCAAGAATTCAAGAACTCGTTTTTTCCATGTTAATTGCGAAGGTATTTCAAATGCTCTTTTAATATTTGTTTTGTTTTAATCAAGACACTAATGCTATGAATAAATTTATGTTCAAATTCAGGAGAACAAAATGAAGAACGAACAGGCATTAATCTGCTCACATTCGGCGCAAGAGGTCGAAATGCGTCGTGATTTTCTTGTAATTCGTTTTTTTCCAGGTTAATTCGTGGAGTTATTTCAAATACTTTTTAAAAATTTGTTTTGATTTAATCATGACATAATGTTATGAATGAAGTTATGTTCAGATTTTGTCAGAAGAAAAATGACCAAACCTGAGCAGAGAGTGGGCTGAGTGCCCATGATCGTTGTCTTGTACATCTAGCACCAGGTGTGGAGTCATATGCACAAGCTACTTTTCCTTGGTGGAATGATAAAAAAAAACCGTGTCGGCTATCGTCAACTGACTAGTGTGATTAGCTGCACAATAACTACTATAAAAGGGAATGTAAACGTGTGTGTGTGTGTGTGTGTGTGTGTGTGTGTGTGTGTGTGTGTGTGTGTGTGTGTGTGCGCGCGCGCACGGATGCATGCTTGCGCATGTGTATGCATGCTCGTGTTTGTGAGCATTGAGCCACCCTTCATTGCATGTTTGCGGAGATGACTCTGTTGACTGTGCTAAAATCGTAGGTCTACTTACGGCGAGGCTCATGCTTTCGACGCGAATGGGACACCATAGTCATATTACTAATGTATTGAAAAGCTGTGTATCCAAAAATCTGTAATATAAGTGCTTCTCCCTCACACGCAGTCCATCGAGCAGCACTCGCCAATGTTATTGATCAAATGAGTGAATTCGACCAGTCAACGAAAACTCCTGGTTTGGTAGATTTGTTGAAGGGTTATAAGGTACGTATTCCAACATGCTCGTTCTCGTATTCTTTGGATGCTCGAGATGAATAGTCGCTGCTGTGACAACACAGATCGAGTGAAGAGCAATCTACCCACAGCAAGTCTGTTTTCACCGTGCGCACATTGGGGTTGAGCCCCAACTGGTATAAGGTAAACAGAGACCGAGAAACATACAAAAGCAGAAAAGTGTTGAACGGATGATGATGGGAGAGAGCAGATACACCACCTGCACTATCACACACATTCCCCTACTCTGTAGGCACCATCTCTCGCCAGTCCATCTACACTCTGTCGGCATCGCCATTCAGAATGAACTAGCCTACCCTTACCCGAGATCGACTCCCACCATGACGTGACGATGGCGAGTGATGGCAGCGAGTGATGACAGAAACCATTGGCAGCGACCAGAGGGCATTGCCATGTCCCTGTTCCCCTTGTTTTGACGCCTGTGCAGGTATTGTTTCTTTGGATACAGTTGAGGAAGATATTAACCCTGAGACGGATTTATTCTGAGTGAATCTAAAGGTGGCATGAGCCAAAGATTCTTGTGTGAGCTGCTTTCAGTTGCAGAAAGAACCGAGGGTGTTGGTAATGGAAACCTTGATAGTCAGGTGCTTTGGTATTTTCGGTGTACCTAGTTTGTTAAAGTTTCTTGTGTTAAGCACAGTAATTTGTGTTGATCTTGCATTACTTGTTTTTGATTGTGTTAAAGCATTTGGATATTTGATTTGAGTTTTTTTGGTTGTTTACATTGTGCGCTTGGTTGCAGACGAACAAAAGCAAGTCATAGAATACCCAAACGATAGGTGTATTCCTAGATTTAACTGGGATGTACACATACTAATCTTTAGAAGGCAGTAAAGGCTGTATGGGCAGCCAGGCAGGCCCACTACGTCGGAAGAGGAAAGACTAGACATAGCCCGGTCCGATTCACCTCCCTCCATTCCTGATGAGATTTCATGTCACTATTCATAAGTCGCCACAAACAATAATAAAGTTCACTAAATGTTTGCAAAGTTTAGTTTAGGAGATAAGAGATCCCGGAACTAGTGAACTGTGTGAGTTTAAGTCGGTAACTCAGCGTCCCAGTGAGGGTGTAAGAGAATTGTCTCCCCGCATGAACAGAGCCTCTGGAGACCTGGTCTGGAGGCAGACCAGAGAGAAGATGTTGCTCTTAATGAAAGGATGCCAGGTCTCACAGTTGAACAACAGTTAATCGCATAAGCAGCACAGGGAGAGACTGCACCAAGAGCCAGAAATGAATTCCCTAAATGTCCATGACCAGGCCATTAGTTGGACCGAACACGATGAGTCTGGGATTAGTGCAAGCGGTATGAGTCATCCCTTCAGTACATAGAGCTGTTGACATGTTGGCTGAAGATGTAGTTCTTGCACCACAATCACCTGAAAACTTAGTTCTCACATCACTCCTCACAGCCGTTAGAGAACAAACCAGGAGAGCTCAACGGCAACTAGGCATCTAGCCAGTGAAAAGAAACACGGGTCCAAGGCAACACTAGGAGATATCTTTGGACAGACACTGGAGAAACACGGTTCAGCTGAAGCAAAGACCTTGATTTCAGTGTAACAGGCCAGGTCTCTAACCAAGAGTTTGTCAGGCAAAATAGATTCGTATGAAGCGAAGAGTTGCGTTACATGAGCATTTACTCAAGACTCACCAGATAGGGTACTGCACAATGGCGACTATTAACATTAGGGGTTAGAAGGCCCGGGGGTTAGTCGACAGAGGTTCACAGGTGACTCTGATGTAAGGCAAAAAGAATGAACTTTTGTGAGGTTATATGACACAGAGGTCGCTTTGCAATTTACAACAAGGTTTTTGACATGGAGGTCGCTTTGCACTTTACAACAGGGTTTTTGACACAGAGGTCGCTTTTTGCACTTTACAACAGGGTTTTTCACACAGGGTCGCTTTGCACTTTACAACAGGGTTTCTGACACAGCACTTTACAACAGGCTTTTTGACACAGAGGTCGCTTTGCACTTTACAACCGGGTTTTTTGACACAGAGGTCGCTTTGCACTTTTCAACAGGGTTTTTGACACAGAGGTCGCTTTGAACTTTAAAACAGGGATTTTGACAGAGAGGTCGCTTTGCACTTTACAACAGGGTGTTTGATACAGAGGTCGCTTTGCACTTTACAACAGGGTTTTTGACACAGAGGTCGCTTTGCACTGTACAACAAGGTTTTTGACACAGAGGTCGCTTTGCACTTTACAACAGGGTTTTTGACACAGAGGTCGCTTTGCACTTTACAACAGGGTTTTTGAAACAGTGGTCGCTTTGCACTTTACAACAGGGTTTTTGAAACAGTGGTCGCTTTGCACTTTACAACAGGGTTTTTGATACAGAGGTCGCTTTGCACTTTACAACAGGGTTTTTGACACAGAGAGGTCGCTTTGCACTTTACAACAGGGTTTTTGAAACAGTGGTCGCTTTGCACTTTACAACAGGGTTTTTTGATACAGAGGTCGCTTTGCACTTTACAACAGGGTATCTGACACAGAGGTCGCTTTGCACTTACAACCGGGTTTTTGACACAGAGGTCGCTTTTCACTTTTCAACAGGGTTTTTGACACAGAGGTCGCTTTGAACATTAAAACAGGGATTTTGACAGAGAGGTCACTTTGCACTTTACAACAGGGTGTTTGATACAGAGGTCGCTTTGCACTTTACAACAGGTTTTTTGATAGAGAGGTCGCTTTGCACTTTACAACAGAATTTTTGGCACAGAGGTCGCTTTGCACTTTACAACAGAGTTTTTGACCAAGGTCGCTTTGCACTTTACAACAGGGTTCCTGACACAGAGGTCGCTTTGCACTTTACAACAGTGATTTTGAAGACTCTGCCAGTAGATGGCCTAGTGATTCCTTACCTGAACAGTTATGTCCCTTGTCGTCTTAATGAAAATCCCTGTGCGTGCCTGCACCCTATGTGACCACAGCGCAGGCTTCCAGAGGAGGTGCAGGATTGCTCCCAGCTGGTTTGTTCGGTGAGGACAGTGCTTCTCTGGGTCCCACCCGCACCTTCGGGTGTATTTTCTTTCTTTTCAAAGCTGTCATGTTGTTTGAGGTAGATGCTGCTACGGTAAAGGGATTCTAGTAAAGAAGTAATCTAGTTTCCACGCCGAACTTCACCCTGGGGATGAATGTCTCGAGAAAAGTGGGTCCTGAGATAAACTCCTTGTCATTATTGCCTAAGCAGCGTTTGGCCGAAGTGGCTGATGAAACTCCTGTTTATATCTCGCCAAAAGCACCTGCTCGTATACGCATTACTGCAATTGCAAATGGGGAGAAACACAGGCAGTTGGAGCGAGTACTTGTTGAATCTCTTCCAGAGGATACAGTTCAGGGATTGTTGATCCCTAGTACTTTGACCCACCGTACAGGGGAACTGTTTCTATGTGAATATTGTCCACCTGATTACTGACAGGGGAACTGTTTCTATGTGAATGTTGTCCACTTGGTCACTGTGCAGGGAACTGTTTCTAAGTGAATGTTGTCCACCTGACCACTGAGCAGGGAAGTTATTTCTATGTGAATGTTGTCCACCTGACCACTGAGCAGGGAAGCTATTTTCTATGTGAATGTTGTCCACCTGTCTGACAAGGGCATCTTTCCACAAGGCTGGGAACAATACAATCTATTGTGAAAGAGCCAGCCTCTTGTTAGCCAGTGTTTACTCAGGCTTCCAGTCGTCCAATTGCTGTTTTCAGTGCTGCCATGGTCAGCCAGTGGTCGAAGTATGGACCTGTCCTGTCCTTTGTCCAGTAGAAGTCAGTGAGGCCAGCTAATTGCCTGGCCAGAGGTGTCAGTTAGAAATGTTCCAAACTGAGCATGCACGAAACTCAGGTTAGTGGATGACAACCCAGTGTCATCAAACTTCTGACAGGTACCATCTATACACGGACACTGGCAGCATGTACTGTGAACAGACACCAACCCTTCAGCATTCGAAAATGTCATTGAGAAACTTCCTGCAATCATAAGTGTCACATGTTGTAAACAAACACAGCGCCACAGGTGTGTGATGCCCACGCTTACACCATTTTTTCTTTGGTTTTTAACTTGTCCTTAGCGGGAAGGTTTATTCACTTTGGACATGTATATATACCAAAGCTCAACGCAAGATGGAAAATCACCAACAGGCCTGAGTGATGGGCAGGGGGGATGCAATGGGCTTCTACAACTTTAAATAAACACCTGGAATCACCGGACGGTGAACTGTGTTGGGATACAATACAAAAGGGTTAAACTGAAAGACACACATGCATACCACCCACCCAGATTCAGGAACTGAAAGAACACATCCAGATGCTTTTGGAAAAAAAAAACCCAAACATTATCCACAAGAATATAACAAGAAAAAATGATTAAGTAGAGTTCCTATCTATACGTTTCCGCTGTAGTGATGTGTATGGGGCTCATCAGTCTTTGCTGTCATACATTGGGTCAATGCCTAAACAGTGACTGATGCGTGTCATTGACCCAGAACTGACGATTCCCTGAATACGTCGGTTGAGGCTTCATTGTTTTCTACTTTCGAACTGGTCAGTGGTGATCACCAGGTTGTGATGGATCCTAGGACTGGGGAAGATGGGCTTCAGTACGCCATTAGGCCTCTTCGAATGTCTTCCGATGCTGATGAGTCTTTCAACTGCACGTGCTTCCTTCCAGGGGCTGATTTAAATGACGATGAAAAACCCCGTGCTCCAGTTCTTTCTGGTCTACCTTGGTTACTTTCTTGTGTACTGTGTCAATCCTCAGGAACCATTGTAGCGGTTGTGGATTGTGCTTTACAGGCTGTGCAAGGTGTGTCTCAGGTCGAACACTGAAAGGTTTAAGTTTTACAGAAATCGGGTGTACAACTGCTCGCGCGCGCGCACACACACACACAGAGGGAAAGAGAGAGAGAGAGAGAGAGAGAGAGAGAGAGACATGACACACACACACACACACACACACGCGCGCGCGCGCGCGCGCGCACACACACACACGCACACACACACACACACTCACGTCTTCCCTGGATTTCCCCGCACTACCTGATGTTTAGATGAGATTTACGTCTTCCTCTCGGCAGGTTTCAGTGCTTCTCTGAGCACGTTGCTAAACTGACCCACGACAGAGCAGGGGTGAGCCATCAGCTGTCTACAGCCAAGAGGAAGAAGCAGCATGACCAAGAAGAGTTTTCAGCCATATATGAGTGTTGCCAGCAATCTCTACATCCCTGACCACTGAAGCCAAAGGGTGTTCGTTGTGGTCTCAGTAGTACCTGGGCTACAACGAGCTCAACTAAGTCATCAAACCGTTGGACAGTCTGAGAAGAGGATGACTCGCGCAGAGATTCGGCAGTACTTCTCTCTCCCTTGAATGCGAGTGTCACGGGACGCTAAAAAGAAAACAACAAACCCCCCACTACTAACCCACTAAACAGACAACAACGCGCCACACAAGAATTGACAAAAAACACAAAATTTATTCGCAACAAAACGATCAATGAGCGGAATCTCCTATGAATACGCCACAGACCCCAGCCTGAAAGCACACAGTTCCTACGGCCAAGGCAGCCACAATAAGCTATTTTACCCCTTATCCAGCTACAGTGTGCAGATTTCCTTAGGCCATCAGTATATTACACATAGCGTAATATAAGTCAACCCTTTTCATGACCACAACCTTTCACCCCCCCCCCCCCCCCCCAAAGCAACAACAACAGCAACAACAACCAAACTATACTAACTTCATTTTACTATATTCATTTTGCATATACTTCACTGCGCACATTCATCCCTTCAGTCATACCCTTTTTATTCAACATGCATCCTTCCTGTACGCACACCCAAACCCAATGTCTTCAGGTGTTATATCGTCACCAAAAAAGAAACCTCAACACAAAAAGAAAAACAGGCCACACGACGACGACGTTGAGTCTCACAACGGCGACTGTGACAGTGTCCAGACGAATCTGCCTGCCGAAGACGCGGATGACACAGGTGATGGTGACACGCAGAGCTTCCACACTATCAGTGGCATTCGCAGTCTCTGCCAACACAACGACGACAGCGACGACTGCCACCAACCACAGTGACAACTCACACCCACGGCGGCGACGACACACCTCATGGCGGCGATCACGGAGAGAGGTGTCGGCGATACAGGGAATCAGCAGCGGCGGCGACAACAGCAACGACACCACCAGCAACGGCGATAAACAGCCACGGCGACACAGCAACGGCGCCAGCTGCAACAGCGCGACACCAGCAACAGCGCCAGCAACAACAGCACCAGCAGCAACGGCGCCAGCAGCAACGGCGACACAGCGACGGCACCAACAGCACAGCGACACCAGCAACGGCGCCAGCAGCAACGGCGACACAGCGACGGCACAGCAACAGCACAGCGACACCAGCAGCACGGCGCCAGCAGCAACGGCGCCAGCAGCAACGGCGCCAGCAGCAACGGTGCCAGCTAATGGCCAGGCTGTGAAGACCCGACGGGATGGGGAGGAAGGGAAAAGGGATGTAGCATTGGAAAAAGGGGAAGACTGGGACAACAGTCGGGCACAGCAGGATGGGGAGTGCAGGTGGGGTAACCGCAGGCACCTGCCACGATCTCCGGACAGTCAGGGACAGGAATGCCCCGACTCAAACGGCCCTGCACTGCCTGGTGTACCGGGCCACAGGATGGTGGGAATGCGCCCTCACCTGCACTTGAGATGGCTGTTACCCTCCAACCGTAGATATGCATAACTACATACATCACTAAATGTAACCCCTTAGTTCGCCCCTTCCCAGGATTTCCTTTTCGCGCCCCAGAGCCTATTAGCTCTTTAGCGAGTTACATCTATCACCATCTCACTTCGTTTATACCACCAAGTTACACTCCTCTTGCGCTGCAGCATACACAAGGGCTACTTCATAATATACCTTCCCACACACACATTCTCAGTTATATTATAACATCAACAACCAATATGTCCCGATTCCAAAGAAAAACAATGGGACAGGACGACTATATCTCCGCGTCAATCACCCAAGGCATAAGCACACTCCCACAAATATAACCCGCAATGTAGAAATAAACTTAACCTATGTTATTGAATTAGGGTACCCACCCTATACAAAACCGCGCTGCTCGACACTAGTACCTCTTAATACAACTACACAATACTTATCCTTTCCAATAACTTCCATGACACGGCACAATCATAACCTCTACAGCACCCAGTAGCAACACACCCTGTCTATGCTTCCCGAAAGCATTTCCGTACGAACCCCCTGACACGAATAAGTAACACCTCAATCCTAACACCAGGACCGAACCAATGACAACTATTTACATTTTTCGTTCAAAACTTCATAATCAAATTTCCTTCTTTTCTTTGTTCCTTCTCCCCTGTTTCCACCTCTCAACACAACCCGCTGGTCAAAACCCACCAACAACACACTTTTCTCAGCTTGCTTCGTTTTTAGTCCTTATTTTCCCCATTTTCTCCCTCTTCCTTTTCTTTTCCCTAAGAAAAACTTGAAATTGATTCAAAACATGAGCTCATATCATTTACACCTTTGTACAAGTTTACGGAAATGTGCACAAGACAACGCTACCCTCAACTAACACGACACTACTATCACCTTAATTAACTCAACATACCTGCTACAACACAAAACGACGACAACTGCACTGGCCACCCCAGCACCCGAACCTCAGGGTCGCAGCACACCGAAACACCGACACCCGCTCGACCAAGAGCAAAACGCTGACGAGGGTCGGCTCACCATATTGACCGAAGTCAGACTCACAGCACAAACGCTGGCACTGGAGCGAGAGCCCAACTGCTCCTCACCAAGGATCTTGACCGAAGTGCTAGCCACCCGGCCCCACCAAACTTTAATGCTTGATGGCTCAGCACTCACTCCTTGCCGAGTTTTGAACTCTACACAAACCGCACGTGAAACGGGACTCCACACAGACCACACGTGAAACGGGACTCCACACAGACCACACGAAACAAACACAGAGACGGAAGGCTAACCCCCTCTCTCCCCACACTTATCCTTTCCCTGCCTGTGCATGGTAGCACACGCACACCCAATATATGAATGGAACGTACAGGTATCCAACACCCCCCACCATCCTTTCTGAACCCAACAACTACCATATATGGCCCGGTAAGCCTACACCCCCATCGTGGAATGATGCTACAGATAGATACAGAGCCGTCGGCGCGTCTGTATGATTTCTATGCTGATCAGATCGGTGACAGCGAGCCTAATTCAAATTTGGGAATAACCATCTGAAGAAGAAGTGGGTGTGTATGCCCGAAGGAACCTCTTAGACTGAATAGTGCGTCATTAAGCCCGCCCCCCCCCCCCCCCCCCCCCCTCCCCCAACACACACACACATACACACACACACACACACACTCATGTCCACCCTGTTCTCAAGCCAAGATTCTCAGTTCAAGCAGTTTAACAACTGCCGGCTCAGGAAAGACTGATGATGTCTCTGAGGATACCTCGGCGGTAGAGTCCGCTCCTCCCCCCCCCCCCCCCCCCCCAAGCCATTCGGTGACATCCGCAAAGGTATACTGGGAGCCCGGAAGCTCTCAAGCACATAGTGTGGTTCCAGCAAAAGCTGGAGACCAAAATTTTGGGTGTCTGATGATCAGACCTTTTTTTTCGCATAGGTCGTCTGAAGTCGTGTGTGTGTGTGTGTGTGTGTGTGTGTGTGTGTGTGTGTGTGTGAAAGAGAGAGAGAGAGAGAGAGAGAGAGAGAGAGAGAGAGAGAGAGAGAGAGAGAGAGAGCATGTGTGAGTATTGTATCGTATGTTTCATAACCTATTCAGTTTTCTTTCTTTTTCCCCCTTATTGTTTTGTATGCCAGTCGTAGCATACATACTGCTTACAAACTGCAAAGGGAGCTGATAAGTCCTCACGGAGTTTAAAGTACTCGATGGTTTTGTCAAGTGTGTCCCTATACTTGAATAGGACTTTGTTTTGCACCAGTGGTCGTCGTGGCGTCACTCGGATTAAATGCTTCATCGTGTTTGATCATTGGGTAAAACTATCCAGTCAGTTTCATAAGGAGAATGGTATAGTGTTCCGGTAAATGCTTTTTTTAACAGGCACCAATGTCGGCTTTTCTCTGGCATGGAAACAATGACTGTTTTAGGATGATTCATGGGTTATGGATAACTGGGGGGGAATCGAAGATTTACTATGGAATATACGGACACATTGTTTTGCTGCAGAGTTATCTGGTGTAACAGCACTTGGATTGTCTGTCATTGTTTGCCTGGCTAGTGTTAAGATAGTTAAAAGTGAACGTCCTGTTTCCGGTGATGTCTTGAGTTGCCGCGAATGTCACAAGTAGTCTGTCTGAGTGCGCGTTTGTGTGCATGGATAAAGCAGACTATAAAAAGATTGTGTCCAAAATACAAAAACAGATAATGTTTCAGGGGACGTCACCTTGTTGTGTGCTCTGTGTCGTCATCTCCACTAGGCGATTCGGTGTGGTAAGCAGCATTCCTTTGGAGTTATGGGCGTCTACCTATTTCATCATTGGAGCAAGAGTTACCCTACTTGTTCATTAATTAATGTTTCAGGCACTCGGGTAAAACTATGGTCATGACAACAAGAATGGCAGCGCAACAAGAAATCATGTTTTTGCGAAACTGCTGCTTTTTCCAGATGACCAGTGAAAGAGTACAGCTACTACCAATTTCACAAGCATTCACACATCCAGATCACGAAAGAAATGAGACACAAGATTTCGGCCTGGCGGCCATTCCGGGGACCAAATCTATGAGTGCCCGTAGGAAGCCAACAGGAAATCTTTCTGCCAATGCACTTCTCAGATGGTTCACAACGAACAACCGATGAACACAATCAATCAATTAAACAATCATTCAATCAATCAATTACTCTGTTCTCTCTCACCAGAGAGAAACGTTTGAATCCCCACCCAAACGCATGGTCGAATTGTAACACTAGTGGCTTAATGGCTTAGCTCATTTTATATGCTGATTAGACTTGTTTGTCCCCCCCCCCCCCCCCACCCACCCACCCCCCACCCCCGTTTCTGTCCCCGGAAAAACAAACAAACTCTCTCCATAAAAACCATGTCTGCAACAGGCGGAATTTAACAGCGAATTACCTATTTCCTTCAACGCGCTCTAGCAAACTTCTCCTTCTTTTGAGAACTGTAGGCTACATGTCCCAGATTAAATAGCTTCGAATTAGAGTTTTTTTAATTAAAAATGTTCATGTCTTTGTCCACTAAATAACAAAGATGTGTGAAATGTGTTTCTTTTTTTTTATTGTTGTTGTTGTTTTCTTCTCGCAGTGTGCATTAATGGGGATCGTAAACGTTAAGCAGGGGAGTGTATGAGTGGATGAATGTGCCAATATCTTATAATATAATCGTTAAATCAACTGCACCTTGCATGTTTTTGATGCGAATGCTACGCCATAGCGATACCACTACTACTGAGTACCCGGAATGCTTGTGACACAAACGCTTCTCTCTCCCTCACCCCCCCACTGCCCAATCCCACACTGCTCCTCTCTCTCTCTCTCTCTCTCTCTCTCACACACACACACACACACACACACACACACACACACACACACGAGCAGTCTATCGGGTAGCACTCGCCAATAATATTGATCTGCTAATTCTACTCCACCAATGAGCCAAACCTTTTTGGATTGGTTGTTTTGGTGTGTGGAGTTATAGGGTACGTATTTCAAACGTTACCGTCTTTAATTATCTGGACCCTCAAAAGGATCAGTCACTGCTGTGACAGACGGACAGACTGAACGAAGAGTAGTCTGCCTATCACTGATAAGGATCTGGTAAGTCCGCCCACAGTAGGCTTGGGCCTCAACAGGTAAAAATAACAAGAGAGCAGCGGCGACCCTAAGTTGCAATACTGCGCGCATTCCACCCGTAAAAAAAGAAAAGGGAGAGGCGGCGACCCTGAGTTGCGATGCTGCGCGCATTTCACTCGTGAAAAAGAAAAGAGAGTGGCGACCCTAAGCTGCAACACTGCGCGCATTCCACTCGTGAAAACGAAAAGAGAGTGGCGACCCTAAGCTGCAACACTGCGCGCATTCCACTCGTAAAAAAAAAAAGAAGAGAGTGGCGACCCTAAACTGTGACACTGCGCGCATTCCACTCGTAAAAAAGAAAAGAGTGGCGACCCTAAGCTGCAACACTGCGCGCATTCCGCTCGTAAAAAAAGAAAAGAGAGTGGCGACCCTAAGCTGCAACACTGCGCGCATTCCGCTCGTAAAAAAGAAAAGAGAGTGGCGACCCTAAGCTGCAACTCTGCGCGCGCATTCCGCTCGTAAAAAAGAAAAGAGAGTGGAAAAACCTAAGCTGCAACTCTGCGCGCATTCCACTCGTAAAAAAAAGAAGAGAAAGCGGCGACCCTAAGCTGTGACACTGCGCGCATTCCGCTCGTAAAAAAACGAAAAGAGAGTAGCGACCCTAAGCTGCAACTTTGCGCGCACTGCACGCGTAAAAAAAAAAAAAAAAAAAAAAAAAAAAAAAAAAGAGAGAGAATGGTGACCCTAAGCTGCAACTCTGCGCGCATTCCACTTGTAAAAAAAGAAAAGTTAGTGGAAACCTTAACCCACAACACTGCGCGCATTTCACTCGTAAAAAAAGAAAAGGTAGTGGCAACCTTAACCCGCAACACTGCGCGCATTTCACTCGTAAGAAAGTTAAGTTAGTTTCAACCTTAACCCGCAACACTGCGCGCATTTCACTCGTAAAGAAGAAAGGAGAGTGGCAACCCTAAGCTGCAACTCTGCGCGCATTCCACTCGTAAAGAAGAAAGGAGAGTGGCGACCCAAAGTTCGACACTGCGCGCATTCCACTGGTAAAGACAGAAAGTGGCGACCCTAACCTACAACTTTGCACGCATTTCGACTCGTAAAAAAAAAAAAAAAGAAAAAAAGAAAGAGCAGCGACCTTAAGCTGCAACTCTGCGCGCATATTACCCTAACTCACCAGATATCATCTCTCTAACCCATCTACACATGCACTTCTTCTGGTTGGCTGTGATGAAGCATGATTATCTTTTCTGCAACTAGTGTGTGTGTGTGTGTGTGTGTGTGTGTGTGTGTGTGTGTGTGTGGTGTGGGTGTCAATATGCATCCTTGTTTGTAGATGTGTGGTACTTATTGCAATATTCA
The DNA here is from genome assembly GCA_016801955.1 of Conus betulinus. Taxonomy (NCBI): domain Eukaryota; kingdom Metazoa; phylum Mollusca; class Gastropoda; order Neogastropoda; family Conidae; genus Conus; species Conus betulinus. Next base: position 40,785 of record JADBJO010011648.1, on the reverse strand, counting down.
TCTTCTTATTGGTTTCATTTATGTTTTTCTTTAATCTTTTATGTATTTCTAAGCGCTTAGGGCTTATGATGCAAGATTAAGCACCATGAATAACAATGATAATCATTATTATGCTTATTTGCTGGCGCTGTTTCTTATCTATGCAAGACGTCTCGCATTTCGAGTCTACTGAAGCTCATTTGACACCTCGAAGTGCCAGTGACTTAATGTAAACATGGACTGGTCGATGATGATATTTTGTATTTCTTTTCAGATATTCTATGTTAAACTTTCATCTTGATTCCATCAAAGATACAGAGCGATTATTGATGGAAAGACCCTTGATCAAAGATTTAGTTGTTTACTCTCTCTCTCTCTCTCTCTCTCTCTCTCTCTCTTCAATTCATGGGTCTATCCATGTATATCTTCTCTCTCTCTCTCTCTCTCTCTCTCTCTCTCTCTCTCTCTCTCTCTCTCCTCTCTCTCTCTCTCTCTCAACAGTGTGTGCTGACATGTTTACAGTCAAGACATGTTTACAGTCAAGATTCGCAGTTTGGAGAGTGCTAATCAAGTTTCTGGTGAGAGAAACGCGAACCTGTGAAACAAATGCTGCTTGCAATAGCAGCATTGTTTTTGAAGATAGGTAGGAGCCGGTCGGGGCAGAAGATAACTGTTCAGACTTTCTGACAAGATGTGTTGTTGGGGAAAAAAAAAATGTGGTAATTTCGCTTCGTTTTTCCCATTGCACTTCTATGTTGACACAGTTGTGAGTTTTGTTTTAAATTTATTTTAATTTTAATTTATTA
>JADBJO010011648.1:0-32500 GCA_016801955.1 Conus betulinus | reverse complement strand
ATCTATGTCTGTCACGTGTGGACTGATTCTACCTGTCTGGTATCTATGTCTGTCACGTGTGGAATGATTCTACCTGTCTGCTATCTATATCTGTCACGTGGACTGATTCTACCCGTCTGTTATCTATGTCTGTCACGTGTGGACTGATTCTATCCGTCTGTTATCTATGTCTCTCACGTGTGGTCTGATTCTACCCATCTGTTATCTATGTCTGTCACGTGTGAACTGATTCTAAATGTCTGTGTTATATATGTGAGCCCAGTGTGGTCTGATTCTGTCTATCTGTGTAATCCATGTCAGCCACGTGTGGACTGTTTCTACCTGTCCGTGGTGTCTATGTCTGCCACATGTGGATTCATTCTACTCGTCTGTGTGATCCATGTCAGCCCAGTGTGGACTGATTCTTTCTGTCTGTGTGATTCATGTCAGCCCAGTGTGGACTGATTCTCTGTGTGTGTGTGTGTGTGTGTGTGTGTGTGTGCGTGTGATCCATGTCAGCCCAGTGTGGACTGATTCTGTCAGTCTGTGTGATCCATGTTAGCCCAGTGTGGACTGATTCTGTGTGTGTGTGTGTGTGTGTGTGTGTGTGTGTGTGTGTGTGTGTGTGTGTGTGTGTGTGTGTGTGTGTGCGTGTGATCCATGTCAGCCCAGTGTGGACTGATTCTGTCAGTCTGTGTGATCCATGTCAGCCCAGTGTGGACTGATTCTGTCAGTCTGTGTGATCCATGACAGCCCAGTGTGGACTGATTCTGTCTGTCTGTGTGATCCATGACAGCCCAGTGTGGACTGATTCTGTCTGTCTGTGTGATCCATGACAGCCCAGTGTGGATTGATTCTGTCAGTCTGTGTGATCCATGGCAGCCCAGTGTGGACTGATTCTGTCTGTCTGTGTGATCCATGACAGCCCAGTGTGGATTGATTCTGTCAGTCTGTGTGATCCATGGCAGCCCAGTCTGGACTGATTCGGTCTGTCTGGAATCTATGTTTGCACAGTGTGGTCCGAATCTGCCTGTCTGTGGAATATGTGTCAGTCCAGTGTGGACTGATTCTGTCTGTCTGCGTTATCTATTTCTGCCCAAAGTAGACTGAATCTCTCTGCCTGTGGGATCCATGTCAGCGCTATGTCGATTGTAGTAAACTGACAACAGCGAGCTTATCACGGGCTCATAGCCTCTGATAACGTCAATCTACAAACCACTAGTAGCTGACTCTCACACATCCAGCAAGGACAGGCTTTGCTAGAATAGGTAACCATCATAACTGAAATGATAGGCGGAAATCAAAGGGTAATCATTTTGATTATCTATTCTTTCTTTTTCTTTCTCTTTTTATTTTCTTCTTGTCTTCTTATTTTTATTTTCTCCAAGCTCTCCAGCCACTGCATACTCAGTCTATCCCGGGTTGTCCTCTTATATTATTTCCTATCCGCTCAATCCGACTAGAACACATTCAGTGCAATCATTTAGCCAGTCCCACCCTGGAAGGTTTCACGAAAGAAAAGTTCTCTGTTATTCAAAGAGACTGGATTGTTATTTGTTTACCAAATGGAGAATTGACAAAAAGAAATTGAAAGAATAATTGCGAAATTGGAGATCCAGATCATCATGTCACAGCCAGTTGAATGATCTGCTATCTAAACTGATAGATAAAGATCACACAGGTTTTATTCCAAGACAATGCATTACAGATAATTTCAGATCATTGTGTTGCATGATGTATGATAATAAAAGAACATCCTGCTTTATTGATAAAAAACATATTTTGTGAAAAAAAATTGATTCGTTAAACTTTACTTACATGGTTAATGTCCTGAATGCATTTTTTTAAAAAAAATGCTTTTATATCTGTTAATGAATATCCATATTCGATAGAAACACAACATTTCACGTTACTGTAAATTTGCAGGTAACTCGAAGTTTTGAAATACAGAGAAGGGTAGAGAGAGGACGGAGACCCATTTCATGCTACTTGTTTGTGTTGTGGTCTGTGTGCTTCCCTTGTTAAATTTGTTCCTATTATATTTGTTTGCAAAATTTTAGAATTCGGCTTTGTATCTGTTTTTATTTTTATAGTCTATCTGTATTAACTTTTGTTCGTAGATAAGTTTGTTTTTTTAATGGAAAGCAGTATTCACAAAATTATTGTTTCGTTCAGCTACACTATGCACTTTGTAAGACACTTCCTGAACAAGAAACGAGATTTTTAATAAAGCTTTTGCAGAATTCTTCAATAGACATCAGATCCATCTAACTAAGTAAAGCAGATACCATTAAAAAGTTAAGATGAAAATAACCAAATGGAAAATTTACCTCAACACGTTTAGAGAGTTCACACACACACACACACACACACACACACACACACACACACACACACACACACACACACACACGCAAAATAGAATTATGTTATGGCATATTTATACACGACAAAATTAAGCCAAAAAAAATGCCGTCAAAAAATGGAACAAACAGTTCATACTGAAATTAACCAGCAGATGATGTTCAAGAAGGTACACAATGTACAAAACAAAAGGAATTAAAGTATTCTGAGACCAGACTAGAGACACAGCATTTTAGTTTCAAACTTGGTACTGGCTTTCCTGGGAAGTCAGGACAAACAGAAGATGTAGTTTCTGTTGCCAGAAGAAAGACAGCACTGAACATACATTTAGAGATGTGTGCTTTTTAATCACCCTTTGGCATAATTTCCAGATCTCTATGACACAACACGAGCGAAATATCGAAAATTGTTTACTAAGTGCATCACTTTTAATTTTTGGAAACACTCATTATTTTAAATTGACCATTTTGAGTGTCGAATTCTACTGCTGGCAGAATTGTGTACTTAGACAGGTAACATAATCAAGGAAACTAATATATCCAAAATTTGACTTACACAATATGAGAGAGGGCAGTCTCATGCTTTCATAAACGCCAACTCGGTCGAATTGCATGCCAGATGGCATTCCTACAAATTGTGAATCCAAAGTTAAGAAAAGCAAGATACACATAGCAAACAAGCATACTTTCTTGCCTGAAATTCACCAAGTCTCTCTCTCTCTCTCTCTCTCTCTCTCTCTCTCTCTCTCTCTCTCTCTCTCTCTAAACGTCAACTCGGTCGAACTGCATGCCAGATGGCATTCCTACAAATCATGAATCCAAAGTTAAGAAAAGCGAGATACACACAGCAAACAAGTATACTTTCTTGCCTGAAATTCACCAAGTCTCTCTCTCTCTCTCTCTCTCTCTCTCTCTCTCTCTCTCTCTCTCTCTCTCTCTCTGTGTGTGTGTGTGTGTGTGTGTGTGTGTGTGTGTGTGTGTGTGTGTGTGTGTGTGTGTGCATGCCTGTGTGTGTGAGTGTGTGTACGTGCGCGCGCCAGTGCTTTTGTTTAATGAAATGGGGAAACTATTATAAACTGTGATGTTCGTCGATAACATGTGAGGGTGGTTACTTGAAAAGAAAAATAAAACGGCATTTAAGAAAAAAAAGTATGTCAAAAACAGTTTATTATCCAATATATCTATAAACATTTGTCATATGGGAAAAAACATTCTTCTCCTCCACCCACCATTTGCTGTGGTTCTCCACTTCCAACGCCACACAGTTAAACAGTGTGTGAAAGAATTGGAACGTGTTACTACTGAACGTAGGCTGGTTGATGCAAGTGTAAAAAAGTGCTTGATACGTAGAAATTAGCATTTTGTGAGGGAAAAACCTCTCACCACGGCTTCTGCCAACCCAACTCTTCACGTCACGGAGACAGGATAAATTCCATTCCCTTGTGTCACCTTCAGTCGGTAGAGGCGTGTCTTTCTTACACACGCATATATATATGTCTGTCGACAGCGTCAATCTTTCTCCAGAGGATCAACCCGATTGAATATAATCTGTCTTCTTCGGGGAGAGGGGGTGGGGCAGGGGGGAGGGGGGAAGGGGTGGTGGAAGTGTACAGAATACTCTTGCTCCCATAGTGCTGTACACACACACACACACACACACACACACACACACACACACACACACACACACACACACACACACACACACACACACACACACACACACACACACACGCACGCACGCACTCACACGCACGCACACACGCACGCACGCACGCGCACACACGCACGCACGCACGCACGCAAATACGCACACACAGACACAGACACAGACACACACACACACACACACACACACACACACACACACACACACACACAATGGGGTTTTCTCTCGGACCTAATCAACTATCCACACACTACCATTCAGTCATCTGACACATAATCATTCAGCCATCTGACACATCGTCAATCACTCATCTGACACATCGTCAATCACCCATCTGTCACATCGTCATTCAGCCAACTGACACATCGTCAATCAGCAATCTGACATCGTAATTAGCCACCTGACACATCGTCAATCACTCATCTGACACATCGTCATTTAGCCATCTGACACCTGATCAATCAGCAATCTGACACATCGTCATTCAGCCATCTGACACATCGTCATTCAGCAATCTGACACATCGTAGTTCAGCCATGTGACACATCATCATTCAGCCATGTGACACATCATCATTCAGCCATGTGACACGTCATCATTCAGCCATGTGACACATCATCATTCAGCCATCTGACACATCGTAAGTCTGCGATCTGACACACCTCAGTCTGCCATCTGAAACATCGTCATTCATCCATCTGACACATCGTCATTCAGCCATCTGACACATCATCATTCTGCCATCTGACACATCGTCATTCTGTCATCTGACACATCATTCTGTCATTTGACACATCGTCATTCTGTCATCTGACACATCATCATTTTGCCATCTGACACATCATCATTCTGCCATCTGACACATTGTCATTCTGCCATCTGACACATCATCATTTTGCCATTTGACACACCATCATTTTGCCATGTGACACACATCATCGTTAATCTACCATGCGACACATAGTCAATCTGCCATCTGACACATCGTCATTCTGCCATCTCACACATCATCATTCTGCCATGTGACACATTGTCAATCTGCCATCTGACACATATCATTCTGCCATCTGTCACATCATCATTCTGCCATGTGACACATCATCAATCTGCCATCTGACACATAGTCAATCTGCCATCTGATACATCGTCAATCTGCCATTTGACACATGGTCAATTTCCCATCTGATACATCGTCATTCTGCCATCTGACACATAGTCAATCTGCCATCTGATACGTCATCAGTCTGCCAACTGACACGTGGTGAATCTGCCATCTGACGCGCACGGTCAATCAGCCATCTGACACATTGTCAATCAACCCTCTGACACATCGTCAGTCTGCCATTTGACACATCATCAAATATCCATCTGACTCATCGTCAATCAACCATCGGACACGTCGTCAATCAACCATCTGACACTTCGTCAATCAACCATCTGACACTTCGTCATTCTGCCATCTGACACATTGTCAGTCTGCCATCTGACACACTGTTAATCAGCCATCTGACACTTCGTCAATTAATTATCTGACACAGGATCAGTAAGCCATCTAACAGGATGTCAGCTGTCTGAACATATCAATCAAGTATCATATCATGAATCAACCATCAGACACATTACTGATCAGTATTCTGACACATAATTATTCGGCCATCTGACACAACATTGACCAGTCATCTGAGACATCATCGATCAATCATCTGACATCATCGATCAGCCATCTGATACATAATTGATCAGTCTTCTGACACATCATCGACCAGTCATCTGACACATAATCGATCAGCCATCTGACATCCTCGACCAGTCATCTGGCACATCATGACCAGTCATCTGACACATAATCAATCAATTATCTGACACATCATCAATCAATCATCTGACACATAATCGACCACTCATCTGACACATCATCGACCAGTCATCTGACACATCATCGATCAATCATCTGACACATCATCGACCACTCATCTGACACATCATCGACCAGTCATCTGACACATCATCGATCAATCATCTGACACATCATCGATCAATCATCTGACACTTCATTGACAGTCATCTGACAGATCATCGATCAATCATCTGACATATAGTCGATCACTCATCTGAAACATCATCAACCTGTCATCTGACACATCATAGATCAATCATCCGACACATGATCGATCACTCATCTGACACATCATCGACCAGTAATCTGACACATCATCGATCAATCATCTGGCACATCATCAATAAGTCATCTGACATTAAAAAAAAATCGGAAAATTGAGATAGCTCAGACAACTGTTGCGCTTAGAGGTTGTCTCCAATACAAATTTTCTCGCCAGAGACAATACATGCCAGACGTGATGGCACAAACAGTCACCCCAGCACAAATTGTCGCCAGTGACAAAATTTGTATGAAGCTTGGTGGGACAAAATGTCATCCTGACCCATATTGTCACTCCCCACATATTTTGTGTAGAACTATCGTTTCCATTGTTTTGTCTGTTTGTGTGGTTTTGGTTTATGAACAACAACTGTACTAATTTCTATGAGAAAAATGTTTGTGATAATGAAGACACAAAGAAAGCTTTCACAAAAGTTTTTTTAAAGAGAAATTATAATTGATCCACCAGACAAAAAGGGGCCAACAAAATACAAGACAAAACAAGACGCGTTTCGACTTCTTTGATCTTCTCTAGGCATAAAGACAACATTTAGCACGATGAAAATAAAGAACAGACAATCACTTATCTTCTCAAATTAGGCACAAGATTGATGTTGAAAGAAAATGAGGCCACTTGGAAGGAGACAGTGTGAGTTAAAACAATAATAATAAGAACAAATAATAATACTAATGATGATAAGAGAATGATGATGGTGGTGATGATGATGATGATGATGATGATGATGATGATGATGATGGTAACAATGATAATAGCAATAATAATAAAAATGATAATAATAATGATTAAAAAAAAAATAATAGAGGATTGCAAACATTTTTTTGTAATAATATGACAATAGTCAACCAGACGAATCAACAATGGTTACAGGACTATAGTTGGTGTAAGTGCTAACTTACCACTATCATGATTTGTCTGAAGGCACGTTTCTTGAAAAGCCAACCTATGAAATGAACAAGGGCCTAACCAAGATGGAGGGAGGATGCTTCACTTCAGCTGCAGATACTAGCAGGGAGTCTATTTAAGATCTCTCTCTCTCTCTCTCTCTCTCTCTCTCTCTCTCTCTCTCTCTCTCTCTCTCTCTCTCTCTCTCTCTCTTCTGTCTGTCTGTCTGTCTCTCTCTCTCTCTCTCTCTCTCTCTCTCTCTCTCTCTCTCTTCGACATGTTTAAATTCTCTACTTCTTGACGATTCAGGCACGCTCTGCCATACGCGAGTTGCCATCGTCATGAAAAGGGGCAGATAAACATCTCCTCCACACGCATCTCTCCATAAAACATGGCCCAGTGTGGGGGCTATCCGCCAAATGTCTCTCGCCCCAAACTCTTCTCCACTTTGACGTGAATGGCTTGCCATCCCTCCTCACAAAACCGTTTCCTCCCGAACGATTCTCATTGGCCCAGACGCGCTCGTGCACTCGATGACACGTCTCCCTCTCGCGCCTTGCGCGTGGGATGATGGATGCACGTGCGAGATGGAAAGATCAAACGAGATCCAAAGAGCGCCATTTACCGAAAAAGTGTATCTGTGTACACGTTTTGACTTCACAACCCGCTTCTGCCATAGAAGAAGAAACACACACGGCCAAACAGCTAGTGAAAGCATGATAATGAAAACGTGAAAAATGATAATGATTTTGATAATAGAAACATTTCTTTTTTTAAAATGATAGAGGATTACCACCATATTTTGGTGATTATGACGACAGTGAACACAACGAACCAACAACGGTCATTACAGTATGGTTGGTGTATTTACTGACCTATCACTATCATGATTTGTCTCAAGGCACATTTCATAGATGCTGACCCATCAAAATAAGCATTAACAAAAAAATTAAAGGCAGAGCACTGTTCTTTCAGGTTCTCATGGCTAGAGTTCGAATCCCAGTAATGTTAGCATATTCAGCTGGTCCCTCTCAGTGTTTCATCATTTCTGGAGATTCAGTGCAGCATGTTTACAGGATTCCATTTTTTCCCTCGCCCTCCGCCGGAGTACACTTTCGTAGCTCTGCTGGATACTCAGCATCTTTTCACTGAGATTAAAATGCAGGAGGATGATATTCATGGTCTGTCCCTGTGTACCTGTCTCTCACTCTCTCTCTCTCTCTCTCTCTCTCTCTCTCTCTCTGTCTATCTTGCTCTTCCTCTCCTACCACACCTCTCTCTTTCTTGTGCACATGCGCGCACTTGCGAGCACACACACATACAAACCCACGCATGCACACACTCACGCACACGAGCTTGAATGGTAAGTATGGCTTACCAGAGGACTCAGCGGGCTTTTTACTGTGCAAAGCATGTAGCTTGACAGTAAGGTGTAAACACGATAGCCACAAGTGTCAATAGGTCAGGTCAGGACAGCTGAACCAAAGCAAGATGGAGCACTCTTCATTTCAGCTGTGGGAACTGGCGTAGAGCCTGTTTTAAGATCTCTCTCTCTCTCTCTCTCTCTCTCTCTCTCTTTCTCACACACACACACACACACACACACATGCATGCGCAAGCACGCACTCATGCACACACACACACACACACACACACACACACACACACACACACACGCGCGCGCGCGCGCGCGCGCGCACACACACACACACACACACACACATGCGCGCTCGCACACACACACAGTCATTCAAAAAAACTTATGGATTGTTTGATTTTTTTGTGTCACTAACACGCGCAAAGGAGACATTGGCATGTGGAAATATAATGCACTCACGTTCGTAGACATACATATGCTATTTACATTAGCTCTGGGCAACATATGGTAGATTTTTTTTTTTTTTTTGCTTTCATGCTTGTTTGAAATCCTTATCAGTGATAGGCAGACTACACTTCGTTCAGTCTGTCTCGTCACAGCAGCGACTACTCGTTCGTTTAGTCTGTCTCGTCACAGCAGCGGCTGTTCCTTTCGAGAGTCCAGAGAATTCAAGAAAAGTAACGTTTGAAGTGCATACCCCATAACACCACACACCAAAACAATCAAACTATAAAGGTTTGGCTCTTTGGTCGAGTAGAACTAGCTGATCAATATTATTGGCGAGTGCTACCCGATATACTGTTTGCGTGCGCGCGCGCGCGAGCGTGTGTGTGTGTGTGTGAGGGAGCAGTGGGGGTGAGGAGTGGGCCGGGTACACAGTAGTAGTGGTATCGCTATGGCTAACATTTGCGTAAAAACGATGCAAGGTGCAGTTAACCTAACAATTATGTTATAAGATACTGACACATGCATCCACTCACACACTCACCTGCTTAACGTTTACGATGCCCATTAATGCATACCACGAGAAGAAAAACAACAACAATGAAAAAAAAAACCTACATTTTACACATTTTTGTTATTTAGTGGACAAAGACATAACACATTTGCACAAAAAAGCTCTAATTCGAAGCTATTAAATCTGGGAGATGTACACTCTTCAAAAGAAGAAGATAGCTAGGGCGCCTTGAATGAAAAAGGTAATTTACTGTTAAATTTCCACCTGTGCAGACATGGTCTTCATGGAGAGAGCTTGTTTGTTTTCTGGGGACAGAAAGGGGGGAAGGGGCGGGGGGTGGGGGTGGACAAACGGAAGTCTAATCAGCGTATGAAGTGAGCTGAGCCATGAAGCCACTGGTGTTATAGTTTGATTGTGTGTCTGGGTGGGGATTCAAACGTTTCTCTCCAGTGAGAGAGAACAGAGCAATTGATGATTGATTGATTGATTGTGTTCATCGGTTGTTCGTCAGTGAACCATCTGAGAAGTGCATTGGCGGAAAGATTTCCCGCTGGCTTCCGACGGGCACTCATAGATTTGGTCCCCTGGATGGTCGCCAGGCCGAAATCTTGTCCCATTTATTTTGTGATCTGGATGTGTGGATGCCTGAGAACTTCAGGGCTTCCAGTATATCTTTGTGGATGTCACCAAATGGCTTGGGGGAGGGGGGGGGGGGGTGGGGGTGGGCTCTACCACCGTGGTAACCTCAGACATCCAACAGTCTTTTCCTGAGCTGGTAGTTGCTTGAACTGAGAATCACTTGAGAACAGGATGGAGAGAGAGGTGGGGGGGGGGGGGGGGGGGGGGGGGGGGGGGGGGGGGGGGGGGGGGGGGGGGGGGGGGGGGGGGGATAATGACGCCCTATTCAGTTTAAGAGGTTCCTTTTAGCATATCACCCACTTCTTCTTCAGATGGTTCTTCCCAAATTCGAAGTCGGCTCGCATTTAAGGGAGAGGGAAGTACTGCCCAATCTCTGCGCGAGTCATTCTCTTCTAAGGACTCAGACTGTCCAACGGTTTTGATGACTTAGTTGAGTTCGTTGTAGCCCAGGTACTACTGAGACCACAACGAAAACCCTTTGGCTTCAGTGGTCAGGGATGTAGTGTTGTTCCGGAGATTGCTGGCAACATTCAGATCTGGCTGAAAACTCTTCTTGGTCATGCTGCTTCTTCCTCTTGGCTGTAGACAGCTGATGGCGCACCCCTGCTCTGTCGTGGGTCAGTTTAGCAACGTGCTCAGAGAAGCACAGAGCAGGCATGACTTCTTGCTATTTTTGGGCTTCTTCTCCTGAAACCTGCCGAGAGGAAGACGTAAATCTCGTCCAACCGTCGCGCGTGCAGTTGTACACCCAATTCTATGAAACTTAAGCCTTTCATTGTTCGACCTGAGACACACCTTGCACAGCCTGTAAAGCACAATCTACAGCCGCTACAATGGTTCCTGAGGATTGACACAGTAGATAAGAAAGTAACCAAGGTAGACAAGAAAGAACTGGAGCACGAGGTTTTTCATCATCATTTAAACCAGCCCCTGGAAGGCAGCACGTGCAGTTGAAAGACTCATCAGCATCGGGAGACATTCGAAGAGGCCTAATGGCGTACTGAAGCCATCTTATCCCCACTCCTAGGATCCATCACAACCTGGTGATCATCACTGACCAGTTCGTAAGTAGAAAACAATGAAGCCTCATCCGACGTATTCAGGGAATCGTCAGTCCTGGGCCAATGACACGCATCAGTCACTGTTTAGGCATTGACCCAATGTATGACAGCACAGACTGATGAGCCTATACTTCTCTTGGGAGAAAGAAAAACATCACTACAGGAGAAAAACGTATAGACTGGAACTCTTCTTAATCATTTTTTTCTTGATATTTCTTGTGGATAACGTTTTTTGTTTTATCCAAAAGCATCTGGGTGTGCTCTTGCAGTTCCTGAATCTGGGTGGGTGGTATGCATGTGTGTCTTTCGATTTAACCCTTTTATATTGTATCTCAACACAGTTCACCGTCCGGTGATTCCAGGTGTTTACTTAAAGTTGTTGAAGCCCATTGCATCCCCCCTGCCCATCACTCACGCCTGTTGGTGATTTTCTATCTTGCGTTGAGCTTTGGTTTATACATGTCCAGCGTGAGATAAACCTTTCCTCTAAGGACAAGCTAAAAATCAAAGAAAAAAAATGGTGTTAGTGTGGGCACCACACACCTAGGGAGCTTTGTTTGTTTACATAATATGACACTTATGATTGTACGAAGTTTCTCAATGACATTTTCGAATGCTGAAGGGTTGGTGTCTGTTCACATTACGTGTTGTCAGTATCCGTGTATAAAAGTTTGGTGACACAGGGTTGTCATCCACTAACCTGATTTTCATGCATGTTGAATTAGTGACTTTTCTAACTGACACCTCTGGCCTGGCAATTAGCTGGCCTTGTTAACTTCTGCTGGACAAAGGACAGGACGGACCCATACTTTGTCCACTGGCTGACCATGGCAGCACTGAAAACAGCAGTCAGTCTGACGACTGGAAGCCTGAGTGAACACTGACTAACAAGAGGCTGGCTCTTCCACTACAGACAGTATTGTTCCCAGCCTTGTAGGAAGATGCCCTTATCAGACAGGTGGACAACATTCACATAGAAACAGTTCCCCTGCACATAATCAGGTGGCCAACATTCACATAGAAACAGTTCCCCTGCAAAGTGACCAGGTGGACATCATTCACATAGAAACAGTTCCCCTGCAAAGTGACCAGGTGGACATCATTCACATAGAAACAGTTCCCCCTGCACAGTGACCAGGTGGACAACATTCACATAGAAACAGTTCCCCTGCAAAGTGACCAGGTGGACATCATTCACATAGAAATAGTTCCCCTGCACAGTGACCAAGTGGACAACATTCACAAAAAAAAAACAGTTCCCCTGCACAGTGACCAGGTGGCCAACATTCACATAGAAACAGTTCCCCTGCACAGTGACCAAGTGGACAACATTCACATAGAAACAGTTCCCCTGTACAGTGACCAAGTGGACAACATTCACATAGAAACAGTTCCCCTGCACAGTGACCAAGTGGACAACATTCACATAGTTCCCCTGCACAGTGACCAAGTGGACAACACTCACATAGAAACAGTTTCCCTGCACAGTGTTCAGGTGGACAACATTCACATAGAAACAGTTCCCCTGCACAGTGACCAAGTGGACAACATTCACATAGTTCCCCTGCACAGTGACCAAGTGGACAACACTCACATAGAAACAGTTCCCCTGCACAGTGACCCATGGACAACATTCACATAGAAACAGTTTCCCTGCACAGTGGGCCAAAAGCACTAGGGGCCAACAATCCCTGAACTGTATCCTCTGGAAGCGATTCAACAAGTACTCGCTCCAACTGTCTGTGTTTTCTCCTCATTTGCAATTGCAGTAATGCGTATACGAGCATGTGATTTTGGCGAGATAGAAACAGGAGTTTCACCAGCCACTTCGGCAAAACGCTGCTCAGGCAATAATGACGAGGAGTTTATCTTAGGACCCACTTTTCTCAAGACGTTCATCCCCAGGATGACGTTTGGCGTGGAAATGAGATTATTTCTTTACTGGAATCCCTTTACGTTAGCAGCATCTACCTCAAACAACATAACAGCTTCAAAAAGAAAAAAAAAATACACCCGAAGGTGCGGGTGGGACCCAGGAAGTACTGTCCTCAACTGCTGAACAAACCAGCTGGGAGCAGTCCCGCACCATCCTTGGAAGCCTGCGTTGTGTTTCACATAGGGTGCAGGCACACACAGAGCTTTCCATTAAGACGTCAAGGGACATAACTGCTCAGGTCAGGAATCAGTAGGCCCTCTGCTGGCAGTCTTGAAATACCCTGATGTAAAACGCAAAGCGACCTCTGTCAAAAACCTTGTTGTAAAGTGCAAAGCGACCTCTGTGTTAGAAACCTTGTAAAATGCAAAGCGACCTCTGTGTCATATAACCCTCATAAAGTTCTTTCTTTTTTCCGGACATCAGATTCACCTGTGAACCTCTGTTGACTAACACCCGAACCTTCTAACCTGTAATGTTGATAGTCGCCATTGTGCAGTGCCCTATTTGGTGAGTCTTGAGTAAATGCTCATGTAATGCAACTCTTCGCTTCATACGAATCTATTTTTCCTGACAAACTCTTGCTTAGAGACCTGGCCTGTTACACTGAAATCAAGGTCTTTGCTTCAGCTGAACCGTGTTTCTCCAGTGTCTGTCCAAAGATATCTCCTAGTGTGTGCCTTGGACCCATGTTTCTTTTCACTGGCTAGATGCTAGTTGCCGTTGAGCTCTCCTGGTTTGTTCTCTAACGGCTGTGAGGAGTGATATAAGAACTAAGTTTGCAGCTGGTTGTGGTGCAAGAACTACATTTTCAGCCAACATGTCAACAGCTCTATGTAATGAAGGGATGACTCATACCACTTGCACTAATCCCAGACTCTTCGTGTTCGGTCCAACTAATGGCCTGGTCTCGGACATTTAGGAAATTCACTTCTGGCTCTTGGTGCAGTCTCTCCCTGTGCTGCTTCTGCGATTAACTGTTGTTCATCTGTGAGACCTGGCATCCTATCATTATGAGCAACATCTCTCTGGTCCACCTCTAGACCAGGTCTGCAGAGGCTCTGTTTTTGTGGGGAGACAATTCTCTTACACCCTTACTGAGACGCTGAGTTACCCACTTAAACTCCAGGTTTACTGGTTTTGGGGCTTGCGTGTCTTTATGACCCTGAGAGCTATGCTGGTGGGAGATCCGTCTCCTGGTAGGGCCACCCAAGCCAGACAGATCAAAGGGTAGAGACCAGACGAATAGCACTCACTGGCCCTCCAGGTTGGGGGTTTGAATTGGAGTAACAACCCATTCCTGTAAAAATAGCCTGTTGAAGAAACCGCAATAACAATATCTGAAAACAACATGGTTGAGGAAGAGTCCTCTCTGGTAGAGCCCATGACGCGAGCTGGTGAAAGCCTTTCGAAAGCAAGTGCGCGCGACTATTCTTCTGACGACCAAAACCAAGACAAGTATAGGGACCTGGAATATCAGAACCCTGTATGACACCGGAAAAAGTGCTAAAGTGAGTAGAGAGATGCATGGATACAATCTGAAGATACTTGGCCTGTGCAAGACAAGATGGACAAGACACAGGACAGACAAGACTTACGAGTGGAGACACCATCATCTACTCTGGACAGGAAGAAGGCCAGCCACACATGCACTGAGTAGCGCTGATGTGACACCCGAGTCAACACGAGCACTGCTGTCCTGGGAATCAATGTCACCAAGGATCCTCATTGCAAGATTCAACTCAAAGGGGGCAGGAAAGTCACAATCCTACGGTGCTACGCTCCTACAAACACGGCAGATATAGAGGTCAAAGAAGAATTCTATGAGCAAATCCAAGCAACTCTGGACAAAACAGCAAGGAGAGGCTTGAAGATCGTCATGGGAGACCTGAATGCAAAAGTGGGATCAGACAACACAGACAGAGAACTCATCATGGGTAGAAACGGTGTGGAGAGCAGAATGAAAATGGAGACCTCTTCACAGGGTTCTGTACCTTCAACGACCTGGTGATCGGAGGCACTCTATTTCCTCATAAGACCATTCACAAGACCACATGGATTTCCCCAGACAGCAAGACCAAGAACAGATTGCCCACATTACCATCGGCAGAAAGTGGAGGCGGAGCCTGCATGACGTCAGGGCGAGGCGCGGAGCGGATGCAGCATCAGATCACCATCTGGTTGTGGCAGTACTCAAGACCAAACTGATAGCCTACACTGACCAGGCAGGAAGACCATCGTACAAGTTTAATGTACACAGCCTAAAAGAGAAAGAATAAGGAGAAGAATTCAAGGTAGAGCTTAGGAACAAGTCAGTGCGCTTTCCCTACTGCCAGAGGAAACAGTTGAAGAGCAACGGCACAGTCTGCGAGAGGTCTGGAAGACAACATGCAAAACAGTCCTAGGAAGAAGACAAGGAAACATAAAGAATGGTTAACAACCGATACATGGACACTGATCACAGACAAAACACATCTGAAAGACACGATCAACCAGACACAAGATCAAGATGAGAAGCGAGAACTACAAGCACACTACTGGGAGATAAACTGACAAGTGAAAACAAGTGCAAGAAAAGACCAGAGAAACCTCATCGTGGGGCTGACGGAAGAAGCAGAGATTGCAGCGCGGCCCAAAGAAACTTGAAGAGACTATACGAGATCACCAGAACACTCTCTGGTAAGACCAGAAATCCCAGTCACCCCGTCAAGGACAAGAACGGAAATGTCATCTCGGGCAAAGAAAACCAGACGGCAAGATGGGCTGAGCACTTCAAGGAAATACTCAACATACCCGCACCACCAGCCCCACCTGACATCCCACCACCAACCAAGCTCCTTGATATCAATAGCAACCCCCCAACCAAGACAGAGATCACCAAAGCCATCAAGTCCCTCAAGTCAGGCAAGGCAGCGGGTCCTGACGGCATACCACCCGAAGCACTAAAGGCAGACAACAAGACTTCGACTGAGAGGCTACACCCACTCCTACACAAGATCTGGGAACAGAAGAGAGTGCCACAAGACTGGAAGAAAGGCCACCTTGTAAAGCTGCCGAAGAAAGGGACCCTGTCATCCTGCAACAAATGAAAAGGAATCATGCTGCTGTCCCTCCCAGGGAAGTATTGACAAGAATCATCCTAGAGAGATTGAAGACCGCCCTTGACCAGACACTTTGGGATGAACAGGCAGGCTTCCGCCAAGATAGATCATGTATGGGCCATATTGCAACACTGCAGATCATCGAGCAGTCCCTAGAGTGGCAGACACCCCTGTACACAGTTATCGTCAACTTTCAGAAGGCCTTTGACAGTGTCAACAGAGACGTCATCTGGAAACAAATGTACCACTATGGCTTTCAACCAAATTTCGTCACCATCATCCAACAATTATACGAAGATGGCACCTGCCAAGTCATCCACGATGGGGAGCTGACGGAACCTTTCTCTGTACAAACCGTGTCCATCAGGGTTGTTTACTTTCGCCGACAATCTTCCTGATGGTGACTGACTGGGCCATGAGAGACTGTCTACAGCAGGCCAGAGGACAGGTTTCCAGTGGACCTTCACGAAGCAGCTGGAGGACCTGGACTTCACAGATGGCATCAGCCTTCTCTGCCACAAGCAGCAAGATGCACAAGAGAAGCTATGTCGTGTTGCAGAAGAAGCTGAGAAGACTGGCTCCAAATCAGCATTGGGAAGACAGAGGTCATGATGGTGAACAACAAATAGCAAGATCCATTGCGACTTCACCAAGAAGACATCAAGGAAGTTGACAAGTTTGTTTACCTGGGCAGTGTAGTCAGTAAAGATGGGGGGACAGACCAAGACATCAAATGCCGAATCAACAAAGCAAGACATGCCTTCAGCACCCTGCGCCAGGTCTGGAGATCAACAGCCCTCTCACTCTGTAACAAGATCCGGATTTTCAACCCAAATATCATATCTGTTCTTCTATATGGTTCAGAGACATGGTGGGTAACCAAGACCAACACCAACAAGCTACAGACACTTATGAATAGATGTCTCAGAAACATCCTCAACATCAGGTGGCTGGAAGACATCTCCAACGAACAACTGTGGGACAGGATGAGACAAGTCCCAATGAAACCAAGATAAAGAAAAGGAAATGGGGATCTATTGGCCACACGCTACAGAAGCCTGTATCCAACGTACCAGGCAGGCTCTGGATTGGAATCCACAGGGAAAGCGGAAAGTGCGTCGACCAAAACAGACTTGGCGCAGGAGTGTCGACGCTGAGGTGAAGACCACCAGAATGACATGGGCCGAGCTAAGAAGGACCTGCCAGAATCGCGTGCGTTGGAGTAGTATCGTCGTGGCCCTATGTTCCTCAAGGAATCAAGAGGCATAAGTAAGTAAGTAAGCTACTGGTTTTGGGATCTCTTATCTCCCAAAACTTAGCTTGCAAAAATTTAGAGAACCTTATCATTGGTTGTAACGACTTATGGATAGTGACAAATCTCATCAAGAATGGAAGGAGGTGAATTGGACCAGACTATCTCTAGTCTTTGCTCTTCTGACGTAGTGGGCCTGCCTGGCTGCCCATACAGCCTTTACTGTCTTCTAAAGATTATGTCATGTGATGTAGCCTCACATGGCGACATGTGCCGTTCCGTCGCGTACGCCCTTATTTGTTATAAAGCATCTCCCTAGGTAGGAAAAAGAAAAGGTAAAAGAAAGGATAATTTACGTGGCCTGACCAGTGTGATCGGTGTCGCTGGTGGCTATAGATGTAGGGTGATGATGGTTGTTGAATGGACGGACGTCGTCCATTGGTCAAGTAACCAAGGGCTGGTAATGCGTAGAGTTAAATAAGTACTCACTGAATATGTACTCAGGAAGAGTGCAGGAAGGAAAAATAAGGTATAGGAAGGAGATGGCTTGGGGACACTGACCAGACAGGTTGTTTGGAACTGCAGAACGAGATTCACCTGTAGTCTACCATTACCAGGTGAGGTATAGACAGATGGGGAGAGAAAAGAGAGAGAGTAAAGAAAAGGTGAAAAAAAAGGGAAAAGAATTTATCATTATTCAGATTTTGAAATAGATTACTTACATGGACTTCATTCGTGTATCAGCCTTCCCAGCACCAGTACTGGGGTAAGCAACTGTGACAGTTGCACAAGTATTTGGGCTACAGTGCTGTGGCAGCACCTAATTGTGAAGAGGACAACGACTGCGGTAGTCGTGAGAGAACTTAAAGTGTTTGTCATGTTGACCAACAATGAGTTTTGATTGTCTTCCTGGATCAGAACTCAGATGATATTCCTATATTTTAAGCCATCTTTTGATTCTTCTTTGGAAAATGTATACATTGTTTCTCCAGCGAGGAGGAGAAACCGTAAAAGAAGTTCTTGTGATTTATTATGTATAATGAGATGAAATTTGGTCCCAGCTAGTGGATCTGTGGAATGATTGTACCTCCACTGGAGAGGAGGAGTAGAATACAAATATTAGAAAACAAATCTGTTGTGTATGGGGGAAAAGTGATTATCGTTTAGTAAATTATTCCCCGGAGAGGAGGGGGAGAAGAAGTGTTATTGTAGTGCGCCTTCTGATTGTTGGAGAGACTGCGTGTGCACAGAGTGAATGCTGAGCTGAATGCGATTATGCATTTGTGCTCAGTGTGACTGATTAGTATGTGTACATCCCAGCTAAATCTAGGAATGCACCTATCGTTTGGGTATTTATGACTTGCTTTTTTTGTCGTATGCCTTGAAGCTCGCTTCTTAATCCTTGTATATCCTCCTCAGACATTGTGAGAAGAGTACACTCAGAGGCAAGCAAACAGTGCGAACCTATGACATAAAATCAAAACAAACCATGCAACCAAACATACAATGTAAACAAACCAAAAACTCCAATGAAATATCCAAATGCTTTAACACAATCAAAAACAAGTAACGCAAGATGAACACAAATTACTGTACTTAACACAAGAAACTTTAACGAACTAGTACACCGAAAATCCCAAAGCACCTGACTGTCAAGGTTTCCATTACCAACACCCTCAGTTCTTTCCGCAACTGAAAGCAGCTCACACAAAAATCTTTGGCTCATGCCACCTTTAGATTCACTCAGAATAAATCCGTCTCAGGGTTAATATCTTCCTCAACTGTATCCAAAGAAACAATATGTGCACAGACGTCAAAACAAGGGAGCAGGGACATGGCAATGCCCTCTGGTCGCTGCCAATGGTTTCTGTCATCACTCGCTGCCATCACTCGCCATCGTCACGTCATGGTGGGGGTCGATCTCGGGTAAGGGTAGGCTAGTTCATTCTGAATGGCGATGCCGACAGAGTGTAGATGGACTGGCGAGAAATGGTGCCTACAGAGTAGATGAATGTGTGTGATAGTGCAGGTGGTGTATCTGCTCTCTCCCCATCATCCGTTCAACACTTGTCTGCTTTTGTTCGTTTTTCGGTCTCTATTTACCTTATATCAGTTGGGGCTCAATCCGAATGTGCACACGGTGAAAACAGACTTACTGCGCGCAGATTGCTCTTCACTTGGTCTGTGTCGTCACTGCAGCGACTGTTCATTTCGAGCATCCAAAGAATACGAGAGCGAGCATTTTGGAATATGTACCTTATAACCCTTCAACAAATCTACCAAACAAGGAGTTTTCGTTGACTGGTCGCATTCAAATATTTGATTGATATTATTGGTGAGTGCTGCTCAATGGACTGCGTGTAAGGGAGAAGCGATTATATTACAGATTTTCGGATACACAGCTTTTCAATACATTAGTAGTATGACTATGGCGTTTCATTCGCGCCAAAAGCATGCGCCTCACCGTCAGTGGGCCTACGATTATAGTACAGTCAACAGTCATCTCTACAAACATGCAATGAAGGGTGGTTCAATTCTCACAAACACAAGCATGCATACACATGCGCAAGCATACATCCCTGCACACACACACACACACACACACACACACACACACACACACACACACACACACACACACACATGTTTACATTCCTTTATAATAGTTATTGTGCTGTTAATCAGACTAGTAAGTTGACGACAGCCGACACGGTTTTTTATCATTCCACCAAGAAAAGTAGCTTGTGCATATGACTCCACACCTGGTGCTAGATGTACAAGACAACGATCATGTGTACTCAGCCCACTCTCTGCTCAGGTTTGGTCATTTTTCTTCTGAAAAAATCTGAACATAACTTCATTCATAACATTAGTGTCATGAATAAATCAAAACAAAATTTTAAAAAGTATTTGAAATAACTCCGCGAATGAACATGGAAAAATGAACTACAAGAAAATGACGACGCGTTTCGACCTCTTGCGTCGAATGTGAGAAGATTAATGATTGCTCGTTCTTATATTTTTGTTCTCCTGAATCTGAACATAGCCTCTTTCATAACATTAGTGTCTTGATTGAAACAAAACAAATTTTAAAAGAGTATTTGAAATAACTTTGCGATGTCACATGGAAAAACGAATTCTTGCCTGTAGAAGACCTAAGAGGTCGAAAAGTGTCGTGCTTTGTCCTGTAATTGTTTGACCATATTAACTGGCAGAGTTATTTCAGATACGTTTGAAAATTTGTTTCAATTTCCGCCTGCAGTCTCCTCACTCAGAAACTAAACCAGAACTAAACAAAACATAAAAGCAACCACTGAACAACGTTAGAATCTCTTGTCATGATCTTGAAACAGAGAATGGTAGATACTAAAAACGCCAAGGGCAATCAAGATAATGCTCAGAATGCAAAGAAACAAATTATTCTGACCTTTTAAAGACCTTCGTCGTAGTCACAGAAATACAATGGTGGCTTTTCCTGGAGAAACTCTACAACAGTATCACATGACTGTTGATAAACCATTTCAGGCTGTTTTAGAAGAACATTCATTATGTTCGCTTTCAATACTTGTATACAATGGCGATAATAAGCATTGCCAGCCGGTAGTATATTCATGACATGATTCTGATTCTGCCTTTGTTCACCTTATAAAAAAAACCCATGTTTACGTTTTACTTGCAAGTAAAGCTTATTATGGTTCTGATTTAGGTGTTTGCCATCCGTGAACAAAACAGGATCATGGGTAGCAGAGGGGTATCATAAACTGATGTAAATGGCTATACAGTCAATGGGACTTTGTAGCAGGACCCAACCCCACTCTTCTGTAAGTTCTCTCTACCTCTTCATGTCGACAGCTCATGGCTCCTACCCAGGTTGTTGAAATCACCTACCACTAGGATGCTGGAAACCAGTGTTTTGATGGTGTCATGGGAGAGGGGTTTCGTGATTTTGACTGGATTGAAATCAACTGATACCTAGGACCCTCCATGGGGGTGTCAACATTGTTCGAACAAGTTTCAGGATTCCTCTTGTGCTTCTTTCTTTTTAACACATAACAAAGCTTGATAATCTTGAAAGATTCAAAGCCTTGTAAGTGTTTTCCTGAAATGGAAGAGTCACTGAATTTCTTTCGATGCAGATTATGTCCAAGTTCTGTTCTCTTCTTAAGACACTTTCAGCATCCCTGTACATGACCATGAAAGGTTGATGCTGCTGGAACTTTTCATGATGTACACCTCAAGACAATTTAAAAACCTCTTTTCTCCTAGGCTTGAGAATCAGCGCCTGAATTTGCTCATACTCAAGGGTCTACAATGGATGGGCGCCATATTTGTCAAAATTAATGTAGTTAGATGTATGGACTTCTTTTTCCTCTTCCACATATGCACACTGACACTCCCGCGGACACAACCTGTATAGACAGCAAGGATTAATCCCACCTACCCAACAAAGGGAGTTGAGTTTTGTGTGCATGACCTTTTTTATCATGCCATTAAGGCAGCCATACTCCAGCTTCGGGGAGGGATGTACGGACAGTTGTGCTGCTTTCATAATACCTTGGTTTGTTCGTGAGGCCAATTTTTTTTTTTATTCTCTGTCTTCAGCCCACTAAGTTTTCTGTTGGAGTTGCCCCACTATTAAATCTTGATTGAAGGAATTTCCCTGTGGGCACACGGACTACTTTTTCCCCTGTCAAACTGGATCTATTATTGTTCAACCAGTCCTTTCATAGAAGATCTGCCAATCGTGGGTGACAAAGATTTCTTTTCATTGTCTGACTGACGCTGTCTGAGGTTTCCTTCCTCACATGTACACCTTTGAGATGACCTCGATTGGCCTGATAGTTTCCATAGCAAGACACAAAAATGGATTTGACAGATTAAGTCTTTCCACAGGCTTACGCAACCCATCAATGGTAAAACCAACGCCGTTGGTCCACCACTTGCTTCAACAACAAGCCGGCTATCCACAGTTGTCCCCGTATCTGGAGTGTGCGCTCCTCTGCTCACCGCAACGAGACGTGCCCGACACTCGATACAGAAGTCTCACGGCGCCACTCTCAGAGAAGCTGGTAATTCTAGGAATGCTTCCTCAGTGAACTTTTGTGAATTTTATCAGGACAGAGCTTTTTGTTTTACCCCCTTCAAGCATTAGCTTTGACATGCTCAATGACAAAATGACCTTCCCTCTCACTATCGGTTCCATCAGGCTCAAAAGTGAATTTCTGTGGTTTTAATGAGTCCCTTAAAGATTCTGGTTCCAACAGGGCCAGTCAATTATTTTGCAAAGAAACTGGAACCAGGGATTCTCTCCCCCCTCACTTTTCTTTTACATTCCTCTCTGATATCAAAAAGAAAGGAAGAGGAAAAAGGATACTATACCCAACCGGTTCCCACCACTCCGAGACGTGCCCGACACTCGATACAGAAGTCGCACGGCGCCACTCTCAAAGAAGCTGGTAATTCTAGGAGTGTTCCCTCAGTGAACCTTTAGTTTCTTGTACATTTTAACAGGAGAGAGCTTTTTCTTTTACCCCGTCGAGCATCTTTGACATGCTCAATGACAAAATTACCTTCCTTCTCGCTCTCGGTTCCATCAGGCTCAACAGTTAATTTTGTGGGTTTAGTGAGTCCCTTTAGAGATTCTGGTTCCACAGGGATACCCCACCCCTCCAGTTTTCTTTTACATTCCCCTCTGATATCGAAAGAAGGTAAGAGGAAATAGGATACTATACCCAACCGGTTCCCACAGGTAAACGACCCATGATCGCCACTCTTCCCATAGGCAATTTCTGATATGTTGGTAGAAATTACGGAAAGAACACTGTAAAATCTACCATGTCTTGATGGATTAAATCAATCCTACTCTGAGGGATACTAGCAGATGTGGAAGGATATCAGCTTGCTGAATCCAACAGCACATGAGGTCTGCTGAATCGCTACTCTGGCGGCACTCTGGCACGCAGTGCATAGTTTATATACATTTCTATTTCATTTCTAAAAAAGGGATGCCTTCATAGACCACTACCTCTTGGCCTCTTCAACGACAGAGACAGGGGGATCCGAGGGACGTTTCTTTGTCTCTGCTGAAACAGTCATATCCGAAAGGAGATCAGTTCTTCATTGGTGCCAGCATGGAAAATGACCACTTGCTTTTCCTTAAATAGCGCGTCCGTTCGACGTAGTGAGTTAATACAGATTTTGACTCTGTATCCGAAATGTCCTTCGAATGAAACTACATACAGACGTTCCGTGTGTAAACACACAAATGATATCTTGAGCGCGCACGCGCGCACCCACACACACACACGCACGCACGCACACGCATGCACGCACACAGACACATGCACGCGCGCGCGCGCGCCACACACACACACACACACACACACACACACACATCTGGAAAATCCTATTACTAATGTTAGGAAGCAAAGGCCATTTTGGCAATTGGTAAGGAGGACGTATACGTATGAAGGAAATGACTGAACTGTACACACATTTTTGGTCCTTCGTAGGTGACAGCCTCATTGTCTTTTGAACAACATATATTTTAAAATCAGATGAAATTTGTTGACTTCCCTTTTGAGTTTGTAACTTCACATTAATCAATGTCAAGTAAATGTAAAAAGGCTGCAGGCAAGCAATTTAATCATGAAAATGCAACTAAATAATACAGGAACTTGTAGTGCAGATGTAATTTTGACCTGGAAATGTTCAAGACAGGGGCACTGTTTAAACATCTCATTATAGCAAAAGAAAATTCAAATGCATGTATTTGATACAAAGAGTATCATTCAACAATAAATATAGTTCGATCAAAGAAGTTAGTCTGGAAAACGAGTTTTTGCAAGTCCGCTGTTCTAAAGGTAAACGTGTGGACTACGTCGTGATATAGATATCACGTTTAGAATAAAATTAATACAATAGGCATGGTATTTCTATAAAAACATGCGTTCAGAAATATGTAGAGAAGATGAACTGATATATAAATAAAAACTGTGTTCGGAGATGCTCTAACATATTCTTCTTCAGTCACTACGTTTTCCAATATCATAATCTGCAATACATGTCTGTTCAATATCTTCACTTTGTTTTTACTTTTCAGGCGCGTTTTTGATTTATGTCACGGACAAGAATGAATAGATAGTTGGAAAACGCAGCGACTAAGTAATACCTCACGCATCTGAAAGCTGTTTGATTAGACGTTCCACAGTGATTAATTGTAATCTGAGCTCTTTTATACTAGAAATTTTCAAAAAGTGAACTCTTTTGTACAGGAAAATTACAAAGTTTGCTCTTTTGTACCAGAAAAATTCTATACGTTAGCTCTTTTATACCAGAAAATTCTAAACGTTAGCTCTTTTATACTAGAAAATTCAAAACGCTAGCTCTTTTATGACAGAAAATTCACAACATTAGCTCTTTGTATGCCAGAAAATTCAAAACGTTAGCCCTTTTATACCAGAAAATTCAAAACGTTAGCCCTTTTAAATATGAAAATTCTAAACATTAGCTCTTTTATTCCAGAACATTCTAAACGTTTAGCTCTTATACACCAGAAAATTCAAAACGTTAGCTTTTTTATACCGAAAAATTCGAAAAGCTGGTTCCTTAATGACACTAAGTTCTAAAGATTAGCTCTTTATACAAAAAAAAATCAAAGTTTATCTCTTTGATATCAGAAGCGTTTATAAAAAATTTAGCTCTTTTATATAAGAATTTTTCTATGAAAAGCACCTCTTTCATACCAGAAAATTTTTACAAAAATGATAGCTCTTTTATACCAGAAAACTCAGAAAAAAAAGGCATACTTTTAAGCAAGTCTCAGCATCATCACCAAGATTTGATTGAGAATGTTTACCGTTAATTTTTTTTTTTTTATATACATTTTACCCCTTTCCTTTACTCTGTTCTCTCTCTCTCTCTCTCTCTCTCTCTCTCTCTCTCTCTCTCTCTCTCTCTCTCTCTCCATGCTTATATTTCACGGTAACATATGTGTATAATTTATGCGGTCGTTTCATAACACAAGCTACTGATTTCTCCTCTCGGCTAAAATTCAAATCGTAAACCTATGAGATCATTCATGCTGACAAAGTGAATACCAAAACAACTAAAAGGACTCAAAGCTTTCAATGAAGTTCATTTTATACTATGTTTGCCAGTTCACTTTTCTTAGTAATAACCACAAAACTTTCTCTCTCTCTCTCTCTCTCTCTCTCTCTCTCTGTTTGTGTGTGTGTGTGTGTGTGTGTGTGTGTGTGTGTGTGTGTGTGTGTGAGTCAAAATCGATTGTGGACGGAACGTTTGGTTTGTTCCCAACACAAGTTTTTAAGTCATATGCGGGTTCTCAATTACAGGAACATCGTCTAATACACGGGCATGAAAGAAATAAATCATATGCCTGATCAACAACGAAACCTTTTAACAAAACAGATAAATCATATCCTGAAACGGCCGTAAACAATGCAAACTCATTTTCTGGCAAACAAATGCGAGCACATGGGCTAGTGCCTGCACACACACACACACACACACACACACACACACACACACACACACACACACACACACACAAGCGCGCTTTTGTGTGTGTGTGTGTGTGTGTGTGTGTGTGGAGAGAGAGAGAGAGAGAGAGAGAGAGAGAGAGAGAGAGAGAGAGAGAGAGAGAGAGAGAGAGAATTCTTTGAATTAAACAATAACAGCTTTGCTACTAGTATTATACATACATCCATATTAGTTTTGCTTATTATCTATCTGTAAATGTCATTCAAAAGACTAACGCAGGTTTGAAAAGCAAAATATGCGTTTCGACAGACGTTAGTTCTTCATATAATAGATGATTTAGATGAGACCCTGATATGACAACACAGTGGAATCCCGGTTCGTAAACATTATTTACAACAAATAGCTAAAAGTCTGACTTACAACGCCCCACTTTACTATATCCATGTTAACACAAAATCTAATATATGAGATATATTACTGAAGTGGGCAGTTGTGATCGCCCTCTCTCTTGCTTCAATAACATGAGCACAACGGTGCGTAAATTTCTTAAGCTGAGCATAAAAAAAAAAACAACAAACAAACAACAACCTATTTTACAGATGCTGCACGCGGTTTTCTTCACGCATAATCAGATGGGAAAACTCCTGTGGGTTTTAACTTTTATTTCGAAGGGTGATAGATATGTTCTTTTAAAGGAGAAAGAGTTTAACCTACATCAATCAAAGACACCCATTTAGGGGTTTTTGTGCGAAGAAGGAGAGGAAAAAAAGCTACCCAGACTCGTTTTAAGATCCTACGATTCTCTCCCCTTTTACGTGGATGAGTTGTCTACTGGGTACTCTTTCCACCACAGATGTGGGTAAGACTAAATTTTCCTATCGTAGGTCTGCGTGACTTTACACCAGACATGTGGGTGACCGTTGACTCACGTGCCAAACATTTGTGACCCTACACCAAACATGTGGGTGACAGCACACTTTCCTTTTATAGGTCTGCGTGACAAACGTTTGTGACCCTACACCTGACAGGTGAGTGACACCAGACTTTCTAATTATAGGCCCACGTGACAAAACAAACGTGACTCTACACCAGACATGTGGGTGACAGAAGACCAGCCTATCATAGGCCTACGTGACAAAACAAACGTGACTCTACTCCGAACATGTGGGTGGTTGCAGACTGCCTAATTATAGGCCTACGTGACAATACCAATTGTCACCCTTCACCACACCTGTGGGTAACAGCACAATATCTTATCATAGGCCAACGTGACAAACATATGTGACTGTACACCAGACATGTATGTGACAGTAGTCTTTCCTGTCATAGGTCTACGTGACGAACGATTATGACTCTACACCAGGCGTATGTGCATTTACCCTCTCTCTCCCTCTGTTTTTTGTTTGTTTGTTTTTTTCTTTGTTTGCTTTGTTTGTTTTTCGCCTATTTTTTGTTGTATATCTGTTTACACTTCATTCCTCTTCTTTTTTTTCTTTTTCTTTCTCACTTCCTTTATTTTCTAAAAGAAAAAGTTAATGCTTAATAGATTTCGCTGGTGAAATGAGTTGTCTCTCTGCCCTCTTTGGCATGTTAGATCTGCGTTTTCATGAATATTTGACGACAGTTCACATACCCAGTAAATCAGCGCGAAGAAAATGTCCACATGAGATGCTTTCATGTGGAATCCACAGTGACTGCAAACAGATGTGGGTGATTGCAGTAGTTCAGTGCTGACACCTATATCACAGTTGTGTTTGTCTCTACGTCGTGTACACTGACAAATGTGATACAAAGAACACCAACACTTGGGCTTTGGAATGTACCCCAAAAAGTCAAACGCAGTAACTCATCTGAACCTGACTATCTTCAGCTTTCAGGTGTCTAGCATAATGGAATACTCAGACCCTTACAGAACGGATGCTTGGTATGATCAATTCACTCCATACCATAAAGTCAGATACCTGATCTGGGATGTTGGCCTTCCAATTGCCTGTGTGTTCGGTTTGTTTGGCAATTTCATGATCATGCTGATCATGCACCGTCTCCCTGCGTCCACGTCCAGCGCGTTCTTTCAAGTTCTGGCCTGGTCCGACCAGCTGGCGTTGATTATGGGCCCCCTGTCCTCCATAATCACCAGGAAGTTCGACCTGCCCGCCATCGCAGTGCTGGGCCCCTGGCAGTGTAAGGTGTCCACCATGATAATGTACATGACGGCAGCATTGTCTCCCTGGATGCTGGTGTCTGTCTCTACGCTGAGGGCAGCGTCTGTGCTGTGGCCACTCCGTGTTAATGCTGTGTGGACGAAGAGGATGTCGCGAGTCACTGCTGGTGTGGTGACCGTTTTCATGGTTCTGATCCACTGTCACTTTCTCTATGGGGTATGATATAGGAACATGTGACTGGACGTGCTGTGACGATGCTGTGTCAGAAAGGTACAGGTGGTTTATGTGGGAAGTGTGGTCTTGGATAGACACGATGGAATGTAATTTCATACCTTCCCTGTTGTTGGGGATCAGCAACAGTGTCCTTCTCTGGACACTCACAACAGGTGCGCGTCTTCCTGTACAACAAACTGCCCAGGATTCCAGACAACAGAAAGCGACGTCGCTGACTGTCACCTTGATTGCCACAAGCATTGCTTTCTTCTTCTCTGACAACACCCATGGCAGTGTATTTGATCGCGTCTCCCTACGCTGACTGGACTGACCCCATACAGGCAGGCCAGTACGAAGTCTTCAACGCGCGGTCGCAAACAATATGGTGTTCTTCAACAACTCCATTAACTTCTACTTGTATTGCCTGACAGGCTCCAAGTTCCGGGCAGCAGTTTTTAAAAAGATGGTGTTCCAGTTCCTCGGTCTGTTCCATAAGGCAGCGAAGTCAGTTAAGGACAAGATCTCCGCCACCAATAACAACGATGCGATCTGGTGATTGTCTTGTGGGTGAAAGCAGTGATGGAAAGGATGGGGTGATGGCCGCTGCCACTGACTGCCATTCTGAGCAGGGTGATGATCACACTATCACGTGGAACTAACAACGCCTGCCGAAAAAGTGCTGTCATAGAGTTTCAAAAACAAGAAAAAGACACGTTTTTTTTTTTTTTAATTTCAAGCTTGTTTTAAAGTAGATTTAATTCGCAAGTATTATGTATAACTGAATGACTGACTGAACATGTGAATGAATATACTAAACAAAAATCGGACCGCTAAAGAACATAAAATCAAACCCTGTGTGCACATATGTGTGCACGTTTTTTGTGTATGTGTACGGGATGAATGACGACACGACAGGAAAGAAAGCAAACAGGAAACCTGCAAAGGACGAATTGTCCAAGTCCTCGATCTATATAACAATTCCCTGGACACTAATCGCACTCCAACCACACTTTTACAATTACACTGTCTTGCACTACAATTTCCATTTCACATTATGTGAAAAATTTACTTTGTATCAGTATTCCTTTGTAACATTTCCTTCTTAAATGCCTAGGCTTCATGAATAAAAAAAAAATTCATCAGCACAAGATAATTCTCGACATCTCTGCATCTTAACATTTTATAATGATATTCTCAACACGTGATACATCTTGACATGACTTTATTTTTACATTTGCAATTACAACATTCTTTTTCCTTTTCTTTTAAGAATGCACGTCATTTTCATTTTCATGTAATCTCACATAATAATAGAATAGCTTAACATTGCATTATATCAGTAAAGCATTCAGACATCTTTCGCCCAACAATTTTCACATATCAGCATGAAAATAAAAAGCGTTACGGCGACGATGTGCTGAGATAAAAGTATGGCATGGTTAAACATCATGGCACAGGGTGAGTATCGTGTGTGCGAGATGAAAATGACTGCTCCACGATCAATAATATATGCTGACCATCGGATCTAAATTTGTAAATGTCAGCTTAAGTTAAATATTTTGTTTCAGAATTTTGTAGTGATCGCGGACAAAGAAAATACGATTATCTTTCAAGCATTCATTGATTCAAGCGGATTTGAAAGGAAAAAAAATGAATGTGCAGCTTACCCCATATCAAACTACATTAGCGCTGATTAGTTGACTGGGCCGGTTCGACCTCTTCAGATGAAGTACACACACCCTTGCCATGTGTTCCAACTCCTCAGCTCTTCAATGCAGCACTTCCACTCAGTACTGGCCTAGTACTGACACTTGCTAAGATCTTGAGAGAGCTTAAATCGTTGGTCACCCTGCTTGACCATTATAACGTGACTCCTGACGGCAAGTCCCAGGCAGCGAGCGAACCTTTAGAAAATTTGCTCCACTGCGCTTGCGCGTTGCTATGAATTATGATTGGTGGTGTTCATAACAGCAAGATTTTATTATATAAAAATTTCCTGTGAGTTAAAATTTGAAGGAATTCCATCATCACAGGTTTCAAAATCGAAAAATGACTAGCGAAATGCAGATGTTAAAAAATCTTTACTTTTTGAAGATTTTGATAGCAGTCGATTGCATAAGTTGAAAGATGACGTCATGCGAATGATGACGAGATTTTTACGAATGAAAAGGTTAGATCTGTTGATATGCTGCCACAACAGCGAGATACTTCAGACCTCAGACTTCAGATTTTTATTCAGTAAGGCCATCGGCCCATTTGAAGGGGAATGAGCACAATCATTTACATTTTTTAATGTGTAAGAAACAAAATCACTAGTCACGAAAAAAGAAACAAATATACCAATAAGAACATCAACTAAGACGTCATTATTTCTCTAATCTTAGATATGTCTTACACAAAAACATTCCTAAATTCCTAATTACCTTATAACTGTTAGAGCTAAGTAGCAATTCCTAATTACCTTATAACTGTTAGAGCTAAGTAGCAGCTGTAATCGAAACATACATGGGTGCTTATAATATTTCTGTGGGATAAATTTTTGGCGAAGATCTTTTAAAGCTGGGCAAAGGAACATAAAATGTATTTCATTTTCCTCACCGTGCATACACAATGGACAAAGCAAGTCAGTTTTGTGTATGTTTCCTGTATCTTAATAAGTAATGAGTCCTTATATCAGAAACACCGACTCTAAATTTAGCAAATAATCTTTTCAAAACGCATGTCCAGATCCAGTTTTAGATAAGGCTGAATATGTTGGAAACTAGAATAATTTCTGTATAAATCATACCGTTCACTAGTTTGGATACGGTCGTCCCACAATTGCCATCTACAGTCAGTCAACCTTTGTCGAAAAAAGACGAATAAACTGTTTTTGATTTCCAACACCCTGAGTCAGCTAAACATCCCCAAAGCCATGCTTACACAAAAACAAACGCACATTTGAAACCCAGTTCATTTTTCCCTTTACATCCATTTCAAACAACATCTCATAAGACTTACGAGACAATCTATAATGATCCATGCGTAAGAGCTTTAACCAATATTGCACACATTTAACGGCTGAACCAATGGACAGTGGATATCTACTGGACTCTCCATATACCAAGTCATTAGAGATACGCCTGTCGAGACCTAGAAACCTCTTCAAAGCAAATAAATGCACAGCCCCACAATGAACAACGGCATTATCTAAACCCCAAATTTCAGCCCCATACATCAACATAGGCTGTATCTGGGAATCAAATATTTTAAGAATAATTCAAGCGAATTATTATTCAAAGCATGCAATCTTTTTATTACACATATCAAAGCATTCTTCGCCCTACATGCAAGGTCTTTACAAGCAAAGGTAAAACTTAAGCGTGTAGAAAAGTAGGTTCCCAAGTATTTATAAATATTCAGCACAAGTATAGTAAGTCCATCATACTTCCATCTTTCCCTCGCCGCCAAATAACCTCCCTTTCTAAACACCACATGTTGCTTTTACTCAGGTTAAACTTTTAACTCTAATGAGGATGCAGCCCTGCTCAGATATTTTAGCTGACGTTGTAAGCCAGCTATTGTTTCCGAAACCAAAACAACGTCATCTGCCAAAAGTAGAATAAATATTTCTAACACATCATTTTGTAAATCGTCCAACCATGAAGGCCGTTATCAATTACCTCAATGGCAAACTCATTAATGAAAATTGAAAATGAGGTAGGGCTACAGATATCACCTTGCCTTACTCCCGCAACACAATTAATATAACATGAGAGAGAGAGAGAGAGAGGAGAGAGAGAGAGAGAGAGAGGAGAGAGAGAGAGAGAGAGGAGAGAGAGGAGAGAGAGGAGAGAGAGAGAGCATTAGGGGAAGCCATTGGAGAGAAGAGGAGAGAGGGGGGAGAGAGAGCGAAGCAGGGGAAGCCACTGCCAAGAGAGAGAGAGAGAGAGAGAGAGGCGAGAGAGAGAGAGAGAGAGAGAGAGAGAGAGAGAGAGAGAGAAGCAGGATAAGCTACTCCCGAGAGACAGACAGACAGAGACAGAGATACAGAGAGAAAGAGAGAGAGAGTTACTGCCCGGGCAGATTCTGGCACGCCATCTTGCTGGTCAAACAGCAGACTAAATCTCCCGCCGCTGCTTGTCCTGCAGCAGGGACACTTACCCCCCTGCCCCTGCCCCTGTCCTGCCCTCCTCTACCTGTCCGCCTCGCCTTCCTCCCCCCCTCCCCCCTCCCGCCCTCTCCGTCG
>JADBJO010011647.1:0-63326 GCA_016801955.1 Conus betulinus | reverse complement strand
GCTCTGCAGTCAACTCTTGATTCATGGTGTTTTATTGTGCTCCCTACCTCATACGTTATGTAGGTCACCTTACCTATCCTTTGTCTGCACTTTTTGTTGCGCTTGTGTATCACCTTTTGTTTTGTCTTGTGGTTTATGTTGTATGTGTTGTGTGTACTTTTCAGAACACCTGACCACCCACTTGGCCAATAAAAGGTGGTGTTTCTAGGAGAACCGAGTCTTTTGGGAGCGTTTTAGTATCTGCCTGCTTGCTCCCCGTAGTGTCACTGCCCCCAAAGCCCCGGACGGACTTTGCTGTTGCGACCAACATTTTTACCACACCATGTGCTCTTGTTACATAGATCGTGCAGGAACACACGACGATTGTTGCTCTGCTTTGGACAGCTTGCCATGCGGAGTGGGAAACACTCGACCAACTCAGGTGATCTTTTTTGGCTCCAGATGTCCAAGACTCGGCCCTGGTCCACTTGTGTGCCAACCCCGCTACCACGGAGACTGTGTTAGCCCAGGCAACAGTGCGTTTTATACTGCTGCACGCAGAGGAGATTCCTTCTGAGATGAGATGTATTTATTTTTGTTGGGTGAACGCCCTTACACAGTTTGGAAGGGGACTTGATATTTGACCCCAACTAAAATGGGCCTGCTGTCTGGGCCTTTGGGTCAGCCCACACCTCCTGTCCGTGTGTCCCAATTGATCGGCCATTTTTTATTTTGTCTGTGTCGTTGGATGATGGTTTCGCCGCTTCTGTGATGTCACTGGCTGTGTAGCAGTCTCCATGCTCCGTGTGACTCTCTCAGCACCACGACCCCAGCCAGCCACAGGCATTATTATGTGACGGGCCTTGCCGACCCCCCTCGCTGCTCTTCATGTGTCCCCCCAGTCAGGACTCTCTGTGTCGGTTCTAGTGCTGGGAACAACAAACATGTGGTGTGTGTGTCGATTGACCCCCCCACCGGGAGTTGTTGGTGGGCCCACCCTTTTTTTTCAATGCACATGTCGAGTCTCTGGTGTGGGGTTTCTGTATGAATCGACGAGTGATCTTCGAACAATTTGTGACAGGAAGGTTTTTGGACATCTGTCAAACACCATTTTTTTTCCACCCCCCCCTTGATTTTCCCACCATCCACGTGTCACACACACACATCACACACATTCCACAGAGGCATGTATCCAACACATAAATTTTGTAGAGTATATATCCCCCCCCCCCACACTCAAATTAGGAAAACACACCACATGACATTACAAACACACACACACAACAAGCCTGTGAATGTACACAAACCTCCATTCCCGTTAAGGAATATGTGTTCCAAATGTCTGCTGTGGACTCCAGTGACGTTTTTAAGGCTAATAATTGTTCATACAACAGAAATACTGATCTCATTTATATTCAAATATGATCTCATTCTATTGATGATATGACTCTTGATCTACTTTTCATAATGGGTCTTATTTATTCATTAACAATATTCGGTTAATCTCAATTGCAAAAGATATAAACAAGACAAGATTATTGGTCAGAATTACACATGGTAATCGAGAGTATAAATAAAAAACAGAGACCAAACACCCTGTAAGAAAAGCTACACAGCAGTCCATGTACCAACGCCACCCAGACACCCAGTGAAAATCACAAGCCACACCACACACCTTGAAATGGAGAAGGCCTGCGAAAGATGGTTCCATGGCCTAGGTGCACGCATGGGCCACACTGGCCACTGTCGTAGCCAGGTTTGAACGAGCACACTGGCCATGGTGGCCGTCAGCGCGGGATTCGAACCAGGTCCACAGGCTCCCTGTCACCAGGGTCAGGCGCTGCTGGTACACTGGGCAAAGAGCAGCTCATGTTGCTCCAGACCAGCCGGCACAGAAACCAGCACCGGCCTGCAAAGAGGGATGTTTGGAACTCGTAGGTTTAGGTGATGGATTATGTAAGAGCATTCCCAAACACTTCACATAATGAAACCACGAAGGACATTATGAGGACTTACAAGAATAAGGACAACCACAATCTCTGTCAACTGTTTAACCCCTTGATGTAGAAAATGCTCCAGAATCTGTCTTAATCTATTATTTCCATTTTCAGGTATTTGTGTTTTGACAGCCAAATATCACTTTGTTGCTATGTGGTTAAGGTCAAGCTGAATGTATGCCTTGTTTTTTTGTTCCCCCCCCCCCAAGATAAGAATCTGGTTAGTAATGGCACGAACATAATTACAGTGTGAACCCCCCCAACCTGTTTTTCTGCCCCCTGTGCGTCCCACTGGAGGGGTTGATGAGGGAAGAGAGGGGGGTCGGAGGGGTGGTGAGAAGGAGAGTGGAGTAGAGGGCAATGAGGATGAAATTCACTGAAGCAATCTGGACAAAAAAGAATCAGAACAATATACAAAAAGCCGAAGATTTCCACCCAGTTTTTACATAACCAGCAAAAGTGGCAGAAGACGCATGAGGGGACTGAGTTGTCCCTTGTTGCAGTGGTACTTGGCAGCACTCCATCAGAGGCTACTCCGGCACCAGGTCGTGAGCAAGGGCGGGGAGAACCGCCGGGGGATGGCCAGCTCGTGCCGGACAAGGACTGAAACAAGTATAAAGTCTTAATTGGTAATAAGATATGAAGAAAAAAAAGTTGTTGACAAGCGTTGGCAGAGGTAAAGGAATAAACGGGTAAGTGCGGTGCAAAGTGGGAAGGGGTGCCAGGGAGGGGAGGGGCAGAAAATTAAAGCACGGGTAACGGAGAAGGAAGGCAGAGGGGCATTTATGTTAGAAGTGTTTTGTGATTATGTTTCGCATGGGGGGCAGTGACTTTGATACAAGGGTGAGTTGATCAAAAGGCAAGACAGGCAAGCAGGTTATGAACAAGTGGGTTTCCGACATGATGCATCTCTGTACACAGCTTAGACAATTTGTAAAGAGGGCAAAAAAACAAGAAAAGACGATTATCTTGCAAGCAGCCGGTAAAGCTGGTGTCTGAGCTAAGAGTTGGAACTGGATTGGAATTAAGAAAACCGCGGCTAGAGTGTGCCACGTAGGGCCTTCGCCTAGGATAAGTAGCCCGAGCAATGGCGCGCGATTGGGTTGAGTCCAAGGCTGGGCGCTCTGCCGGTTCTGGGTGCCCGCTTTTGACCTCGGGTGCTGTATGGCTCAGTTTTTCAATATCCGTTGCTTCTTCGACTGTGTGGTACTCGTGGGGTAGTAGTATTTATGAATATGTTTTCTTGCGGGCCCGTCGGGGTGTTACTAGAGTTCTCTATTTGCGTTTTTTTCTCCTTGGGTTCTTTTCATCGCTGCTCGCTTCGGGGCTCACCTGCATTTAGGCGTATTGTTCTTTTCGTGGTTTTTTATTAATTTTCATCTGGGCTTTTTTTTTCTTCTTTTTTCGTTGTGTGCCCCTTTAACTATGGGCCTGCGCTTGATCACATACACGTTGGATCTCTGTGGATATCTATGGGTCTCAACGTTGTCTGGTTTCCCAATTCTCCTTGCCCTCCATGGGCACTCTTGTTGTTTTTAATTTTACCCTTGCTTGCCGGCGAGGATTTTTTTTCGTTTATTGTGTGTTCTTGTCTTGGGTCCCTGGTCCCCTTCTACCAGGCTTGATCCCTAGTCCGTTGCCTCTCTTATTTGGATTGGGCGTCTTTGTTCTTTTGTTAGTGGCTCTGCCGTTGTTTCGGTGGTCTTTTGGTTACGATTTGGTGTTTTCCTTCTATTGTGTTTAGTTCGTCTGGTGTTTTTTTGTCTGCGTGGTTGTAGGTTCGTGTTCCTTTTTCATCTGGTGCTCTTGTGATTATTTCTTTTTTTCGCTTTCTATTTTCATTTGTTTTGGTCCCGCCTTTCATTTTTTGTTGCTTTGTCTGTTTGGTTTGACGTGTTTGGAAGTGTGTGGATTGTTATGGAACCCCTCGGCCTTGAGTATCGTCAATTGAGACGATATATCTGTGTCTGCATTGCTGTGCTGTTTTTTTCGACCTTTTGGTAGTAGTTGTTTTGTGTTTGGCCCTTGATGTCTTGTTGGGTCGTGTCGTGTGTTCGTCGCTGATTATTGACATCTCTGGATTCCTCATGTGTGCTGTCGGTTGTTGGTTTTTTGCTTTCGATGGTTTTTGGGCTTTTGCACAGTCTGTCTGATTGTGACCTACTTGGCTTAGCTTCATTGAGAGTAAGTTTTTCTGAATACTCTGCGGTGGCAGTTTTATCCTTTTTTGTTTAGTCTTTTGTGTGTTTGGTAGTTTTAAGTCGCGCTCGGTCTATCTGTGTGTTTAGTTTGTTTAAGTTTGTTATTTGATTTCCTACTTGTCGAGTCCCTCTAGGTTATATCCATGTTTCCATCATTTTTTGGATGCTATTATTTTCATTCAGGGGGTTTATTGGTATACTTTTTTATTTGTCATTATGGTGTTGCGCTTTAGTTTTTTGATCTTTTCTAGAGCTTATAGGTTGAAGATTGTTCCAATGTCTAGCATCGTCTTTCTCACTCCTCATGGGGGGTTTAGTAAACCACTGTTCATCGCACCATCTGCTTGCCACTTTAAAGTCCGGATTTTCACTCATCGATACGAAGCTTGTCTATTACGTAGGTGATTGCTTGTCCGGATATTGAGCGCATGTATCGGACGCACAATTCTACAGAGGGGCAGCTCGTGTGAAGCAATTCAATACCTAGATTCACACTCGTAAATTGAGTAGAGCTATAGCTTTTTTTCTGGAGTGTTAGTATAGAACACGCAGAAAGTGCACTCTGGCCCAATAGGTGCCTTTTGGTCTGCTGCTCCGCCTGCTGTTAGCGAGCAATTAGACTTCGTGTATGCTGCTCTAGGTCATTAGCACTTTGTAAGCGCCCGAAGCAATATTTTACCCTACTGGCGCTCGAAGTATCTCTAAGGCGGTTGTGTTTGTCTCGGGAATGTTTGCTTTTTTGTGTGCTTTATGCACCTTTTATTATACTAATTTTCATTATTAGTATTTCTTCCTCCTGACTGGGTAGTAGTTGCGGTTGCCGAATTGAGCCCTTTGAATATATTTTTATTTGTATCGTAGGACATGCAGGTTTTTCTCTATTAACTCTGTCTTAAGTCGCATTACTTTCTAAGGTTATAAGTCATTGCCGCCTCCCGCTAAACGCTGCAGCAGTATTTGTTATCATTTCTATTCTGAGTTGTGCTGACGCTGGATGCATATATTTCTATTACGTCCTTTAAGTACAATATTGGAATAGTTTCGTTCGGTGCTCGAATAAAGAGACCAAGGACGCTCATAAGTTGGGGGAGGAGATTTTTGATTTTCTAGTGTTGTTTGGGGTGAGGAGACGCGTTAGGTATAGTTGTTAGATTATGCAATTCTTAAAGTATGCATCTTCTCAGAATGGTGGTGGAAGGAATGAGCTAATACTAGTCAGCATATCTCTTATAACATCTATTTACTGTCTTCGTCTTCATTTTGTCTAGTACATTTAACATATTTAAATATTGGATGTTATTGGCTCTGAGATTTTATGCAATCTAAATCGTAGAAGTGATCATAATGTGCCATATCGTTGAACAAACCATATCCGAGTATCTGACATTTCCGCTTACTCATAGAATGACGGGAGGTCACGGTGAGTTTATCCGATGTGTGGTCCGTGTGTCATGTGCTTCATTGGCGACGCTGACTAAGGCGAATTTGGCGGGGGCGATTTTGGTCGAGCTTTCAAAAGTGCGCGAACTATGTAGGTGATGGTCCTCCAGAAACGATAGGCAGGCAGCGACCAGCTCTGCGGTGCTATTGTCATCTGAGGGCAGGGAGGCTGACAGCAAGGTGCATTCCACATAGTGTGCCACATCCTCAGGTGTAGAGGCCACACCACTCACAACAACCTGGACACAAGAAATGGTAATAAAGTAACAGTACCGAAGAATTGTTAACTGTATCTCCTAAAAATGGACCTAAAGCATTTCTCTACTAAAAAAAAAAAAAAATGTATAAAGGAAACCAACAAAGGAGAAAGAAAATGTCAAACACAGCCACTTTTCACTATGATAAACATTCATCCAACACACACTCTCATTCATAGCATCAATGCACCAAATTTGGAAATCATGTGACAGAGATTAGTTAAAGAAACGGAACTTGAACATGACTTGAAAGGTGACATGGAATGGGATATGTAATGTTGAATGAAAAGGAAAAGGGAATAGAGAAATGGTGAAATGGACTCAGTGTGCCTAAAGCAGCAGAAGAATGACATCAAGCATGAATGTGATGCCAAGGCAGTCCTCAATTGCTTGTGCCACCATACTGTTCCTTTCACTCTCAGATCTAAACCATGCTAACAGTCTTTTAACTACACCTGAAAACCTTTTCTTACAACTCATCTTAACAGTATATTCAATAAACACACAGATTGCAGATGCACTTTAAATCATTTTTCTTCTTCTTCCTTAACTCCATAGAAAGTAACTGGCGAGCCAAACTGAATACTGGTTTTTTGCTGTCCCATCTTTCTGTGCCATCTCAGTGGCATTGCACCCACGCTGCTCATTTCAATACCCCGTCCACAGCCACAACCCAGTCAGTCCCGCCACAAGTCAAGTCTTCGAGGGGCAACCCCCAGAGGACACACTGCACTGCTGCTGAGTCACTTCGGTGGTGTTCAGTGGCACCTGTTCTGATCTAACATACGCACGACACCACCTGCTAAGCCCCCTACTGACGACAATAATTGCTTAGTCGCGGAGCTGGCTGAGTGAGCTATCCCTCTGGAGAGCACTACCAAGTCCGACCAATGACAGCCCCCATGGACTCGCCGATACTGGTGACCCCAATGGAACCAAACCAAGGCCACAGATGTGAAGACATCGAAACTGAGAGCAGGGCATGAAAGGACACAGAATTTGAGACTTTTTTTTTTTTGACCGATGAGAACGATGATGATGATGAAGATGATGCTACGGATATCCATTCTGGTCTGAGACTGCATGACAGGGCTGCACTCTATGCTTCCTTTCATAATATAACCTGGCATCAACCAGGCCTGAGTGATAAAGATACCTGCAGGGTTGGTCAGGAAATTTGAGCAATACTCTCAGAGACGCATCCATTTAGTGGATGAAACTCGACTGTGTGGTCCCAGTCTTCCCAACTGAGCCTGTAGTAAACTCAACTCTGGGTAGGAGCCGGTTGGGGCAGAAAAATCCTACATGACTCTGATGGAAACTGAACCCACGACCTCCCAGCCTGGAGTCCACGATGCTAACCACTTCGCCATGGCGGCTGGTTAC
Organism: Conus betulinus; assembly: GCA_016801955.1. Taxonomy (NCBI): domain Eukaryota; kingdom Metazoa; phylum Mollusca; class Gastropoda; order Neogastropoda; family Conidae; genus Conus; species Conus betulinus. Next base: position 56,066 of record JADBJO010011647.1, on the reverse strand, counting down.
TACCAGTTCTGTCTGTGTGTGCTAAGGCTTGGGTCTGCATGTTTTCCCTGCACACTCTGCAATATAGTCTATTTATTCATTTTTTCGCTATCGTTCAACTCCCTCCCTCAACAGTTTCTTGGAGAATTGTTATGTGTCCATACAAAGGTAGTGTTCTTTTCTTAACATTTGGCAGTAGATCTTCATATGGTCCGATGCGCAGCTTGATGGTATGATGCATTTTTTTCATTGGTGCTGTATCAGCGTTATCTAATGTTTATTATCTTGTGGTAATAACACCTCATTTACATGGATTGTTTCGTCCCTTCCAGATCAGTTGTGAGGGTCCATGTCTTGCAAGAATGCAGGAAGACAGAATATACCAGAGCATTATGGAGCCTTGTTTTGACTTTCATGTGATTGTCCTTCCACACAGGTTTTAGTCTGGACAATGCTGATGCTGTCTTTGCTGCCACTGAGAGGATTTCTGGTAAATCAGTGACTGTGCTGAAAAATTCAGGACCCTGTGTGGACATGCATGTACATCTACAATTGTGAGCAAATACACATGTGTCAAGCCACCAAGCATGTCACCATGTGAGTCAGGTGAGTTTGTCTGTTTTGTCATAAAGCGCTATGTTTAGGTTTCCTTGTGTTAAGTACCCATTACCTACAGGACAGGTACCCTACGAATGTGTCCTGTTATTACGATTAATGATGACCCACCTCCAGAACAGCCCGTTTCAAGCTACGACTGAGCTGACAGCCACACCCGTTCCCTGCAGACAGCTGGTGACGGGGGGTAGGTCCGAACTCAGTAGGCCCTGAGCCATTTTCCCTCTCCCCTCCTTGCACACCAGCACACACTCCCCTGCAACATCAGGATTTTCTGTCAACCCTGTGCAGGTCAATCTTTAACAGCTGTCATGGTGATGACAAAATGGATAAAAACAGAACTATACACCAACATTTTGCTGTTGGCACATTTTTCAAAACAAACATCGAGAGTATTTAACAATAAATACTCTGAGCATTTTGGAAACTTTAGACTGATACTTTGCTGAAAGTTCCATGTCAGAGAGGATGACCTGCATCTCAGCATGATGAAAACTCTGCTTGAGCAGGACAGTGTTAAAACTTTTGTTTACCCATCCTATCCTATTCTTTTCATCTTAATATGCCATGAAGCCAGTCTCTAGGACCAGCACTAAAGAAATGTGGGACAATAGCTTTCACATTCATAGTGAATATATCCCACACTTTTTACTGGGATCAATATGTAGAGAGGAGTTCAGGCAAACTGTTTATTTCATCATTATAAAAAATGACTTGCGATTATAAAGATTGATGAAAAATGTAGTGTGGGTGGCATTTGGTAGAATAGTACAAAACCTATCTTGTGACAACTGTTTGCCAGCAAAGCCACCCTCCCAAGAGTAAGGCAGGGAACTGTAACATGCTTATTTAGAATGCCAGAATAAAAACACACAGATATTTGTTGTGAAAAGAACATCGCAGAACACAACATGATAGTTTATACAGAAATCTGTTGTGACATCAAATTTATAGAACAATAAGAACAATACACCCAACAGTTCAATATAACGATAACGTCTGTTTATGACACCAGTTTCCTACCACAGACTTTCAGCAGAACTGTGTCTCACACTTTTCTTTGGGTGCATGGAAAACAGGAAATTGAACACAGAGATTGGCTCAAGAAACTGTCTATTTGCATTCTTCTCTTTGCTCTGCATTGCTCTGCCTTTGTACACGAGTGAGTGTGTGCTTCATCTTTACACCAGGTTATGACATACCCATTAAGTAAAATGCGCAATAATCTGGTGAATAAGATGAACCATTTTTGTCTTTCTGTTTGCAGAGAATCTAAAGACAAGGACCTGAGTATTGTCTCATCGTTCTTCTCTAAAAACCACTGTTTATTTCTAGATCTATTGCCAACATGAGACAATCTGTTTGTCTCTTATTCTGGGAAAAAAAAGAAAAATTACTAGTAAAAGAATCTGTAATATCAATATCTATCAAGAGATGCTACAGATGCTACCAGTTTCATTCCAAAAGACAGGAAAGGCAATAATATTATAATCTGACAACTTTGAAAAAAAAAAGTAAATATTGTTCTGGCATCAAATGTGTTTGCTTAAGTAGTGTCACCACTCCACATGTTTCATTTATATGCCATTTAATGAGGCCCTTCTCAACAAATGTAATTAATTATGGACAAAATAACTGTTCTGATATCAAACATATTTGCTCAAATGATATAGATCTCCATTCCCCTTACATTTTAAAATGTATGTATTACGCAGTGTGTTCCTTTCACTGGAAAATGATCTGGGATTATGTTCTTGCATCTATGATCTACTTCTACTATTGAATGAAGTGAGTTTGTTTCAGTAGCCATACAAGTCAAACCTAATGCATTATGTTGGATTATCTTTTTTTTTTCTTAAATAAGCAATTTTTTTTTCATTTAATTAACCACATCTTATTTAAATGTGATTAAATGAGGCCCTCCTTGACAGATGCAATTCATTATGGACAAAATATGTTCCTATGTCAAACACATTTGCTTCAATAATACCTCCATTCCACATAGGTTGTTTAAATGCAGTTTACTGAGGCCCTTTTGGACAGAAAATATTCTATCACAAAACTCCTTGCATGCTGAATGTTTTTTCTTTTAATATTCATTTCCAGTTACATCTGTATTCAAATTAACAATCTGCCTTTTACATTGTGCATCAACACTTTACATATAATTTCTTGCCAAATTAACCTATCAGTCTGTCCATTACATTCCTTCTAGTTTTACCCAGTTCTCTCCCCATAACAAATCAAACTCTTTCTGTGTTTTTGAAAGCTGGTAACAAGCAAATGGCAAAATAATTTACTGCAATATTTACAATCACCTATATGTGACAAGACAATGTAGTGAAACTCCAATCCAAGATACCTTCAGTGTCCACCCTTTTCCTGCCTGCCCTGCCAGCCATCTGTTTGTAGGCAAGGGCATCAATCACACGGCCCCCGAACAGAGGGGACCTGACGATGACCCGACGTGCTGGCAGATTGACCCCTGAGGACAGTGTGGAGGTGGCCACCAAGACTTTGACCAACCCCTGCCGAAATGCTCCCTCCACAATGTCACGCTCGTCAAAAGTTAAGCCTGCAACATCAGACCAACAGCTGAACGTTTCTGTGCAACAGTTCGCACACCAAGCACCCATGACTAAGCTTATGGGTGAGGGTGAAGATGAGGAGTGTGGGAGGAGATCAAAGAACTTCATCAGGCACTTGTAAGTCACAATTTAATCAAAGCACTCCCCCCCCCCCCCCTCTCTTACCATCATTATGGTAATTTAATTACATCACATGACATGCTCTTGTTTTCTCTTATCAGCTTGGTAGTAACAGATGACATTCGAAAATTTTACATATATATATGTATTTCTTCTTCTTTCTTTCTTTTTTTCTATACACTGGAGCAAACTCCCTTATAAATACTGCACAAAAGTTAATGAATAATCAACATGAATATTGCTCATGTTTTCATTGGATCTTTTTTTCACAACAAAACAACACACCACAAGTGCGCACATAATGTATGAGTGACTTCTCTTTCCCTGACAATCAGAAACAGCGGTTTGTCCCCATCCCCTAAATTTTCCAGAACATGCCTATTAAGTTAAATCACAGTACATTCCCTCTCTCTCTCTCTCTATTACTAGGATGGCAGTGAGTGATTGCTGTCAAACATGTCAATCCCAAAATCTTTCCATTAAGAACAGATGATGCAAAAATCAGGAACAGACAGAAATGTTCAAGAATTTTCCTGAACATATCCTATTCTTTCATATGTGATGCAGAGCCTTATTATACCTGTATGCATGTTTGCACACTTACACTATCAAAGATACCATGACTGATAGACAGTCACAGAAAGTGCACTTGCAGATCATGCACAAAGCTAAATATTCTTATTTCCATCCTTGTAAACATGGCTACTATTCACCATATTGTTTCCTAAAAGTCTGGCAGTGTGTAGAGGAGGGGTTCACTATCCAGCTTCTTCATCAGTCTCACACATAATGATTCACATGCTAATTTAACTATCTGTTCAGTGCTTTTTTCTAACTTCACCCCTATTTGGTCTCCACTGACTTCAGTATCCAGTTATGGACTAAAGTTCATGCATAGAGTGTTTGAAATTACAACTTCCTGTCTGCTGTCAGGTTTACCTACCTGTGAAAAAAGGCTCCAATTTGGCAGTGGGGTGAGCTTAAAACCTTTTTTTTTTTGTGCAATCCACAACCCTAACACTGAGAGTAACATTAGTTTTTCCAGTTTCCCACGTAAATAATATGACCACTCTGGACAGTAGGCATCACTGAGCAGTTAACTCATCAAAACCTCCTTCACTTACTGGTATGGTGGTACACCTCACTTCATACTGCATTCATCCCTATTCTTCGAGCACCGTGGTGGATCATATTTATGATATGCTGAAACCCCTTTCTCTCATTCCAACATGGTGTATGAAGTCACGATTAAATCAATACTATAGACTCTCTCTTTCTTACTAATTTGATAATGTCACAATAAAAATCAATTGCACAGCCCCCCCACCCACCTCCTTCTCTTGACAGTAAGACTGTAAGTCACTGTAAAGAATCATTACAGCTTCTCTATTCTCTACCAGCATTGTGTAAGTCACACTTAATCCTTTTTCACTGCCAGTTTCCCCTGAGCTGAAAGCATCTGAGAACCAGCTATGCAGCAGAGCTACTGTGGTTATTAGATTTATGAGATATTGTGGGGCATTGAATTCATGAGAGAGCAATTTTCATTCTAAGGATGATGTATCACAATTTTATTCCACCTGCTTATTCTAATATGACAGAAAATGTAAAAAAGAAAATATTTACACTATAAAACCTGAATCACATGGTGCAAGTGCTACTGTGATAATAAAAAGAGTTAAAACACTCCACAGCCTCTCTTTCTCTCCCCAGCTTGACGTAACACTTATATTTATGGCAGTCTCTCTCTCTCTCCTCTGACTTTCCACTGTGAAAGTAAGTCACCATTGAAGCAAAACACACTGAACTCTCTGTCTCTTACATGGATGGGTGCTAAGTCTAAGTGAAATCACACCAGACGAGTTTCTTTTACCTCTGTAAGTGGTGACAAAACACAACCCTCTCTCTTATTACTGCCACCAGTGCTTACTTCAGTTAAAATCAGCATCTCATTCTCTTCCACCAATAAGGAAGCTATGCTGCCACCCTCTTTCTTACCGGGCATGGTGGTAAGCCCCAGCGTAGTTTTCAGAACTTGCCCAGCATGGGTCTACTCCGACAGGACTGGACTGCGGCCCAGCTGCTCCAAAACGTTGCGCAGTGGGATGCCTGGTCAATGGGCAGGCGCGCATCTCTGATGCCTTCACAAAACCTGCAGTGGGAGGTGTATGTGTGGTGTGTGAACCAAGAAACCAATAAAACCACTAATTGTGTTGTTAGTGAATGCTCTACACCCCCATCCATCCCTGCTCCTCCCCCCCCCCCCCCTCCACTTTTCTTCAAATTTCAATTTTCAAAACCCAATGAGCATTATCCTGGGCTGTCCACTACAGTACAAGGGTTTCATAAAAAAAAAATGAAGCCTTTTCCAGTCTTGATCATGATCTCGTAGACTTGCGCATGTGCTTTTGCTTAGTTCTGTTGCTCTTGTTCAGCTATTAGGACATTCCTTTGCTTTCTAATTCTAAGTCCAATGTTCTCTCCGACTTTCTAGTGACTGGAAAAGGCTCTAGTGTTTACCATGACTTTGCCAGTTCCCCCCACTTTACTCCCCCCCCCCCCCGATTCATGTGGATCCTGAGTCAGCCTTGACTTTGTCACCAGTTCGAGCCATCTCCAGCTTACCCGTCTCTCCGTGTAAGCTGCCAGTGCTGCAGGGTTCTTCATAAGGCTGTAGAATTCTCTGGCGATTTTTTTCTGCCATTTCTCACCCACCAGGTTTGGTGGGACAGAAGATGAGCCACCGAGTGGCCTCCCATGATGGTTTTCCAGGCACAGAGGAATGATATGATCTTCATCCCCTTCACAGATAATGACGGGTTAGAGTGGCCTCCCATTCACCCCCACAGTGACACATAAAGCTGCAAGTACAAAGACACATACACATGCTGAATCTGGAAAAAACATCAGAAAACTGCACTTTTTTTTCCTTTCCATCATTTCTTGTAACTGTTTACTTTCTCTTTCTATTTCAGTGTGTTTCTTGCCATCCCATGCTTAAAAAAAAAAAAAAGAAAGCAAACACTAAGGTATCAAGACATTTTATTCATCATAGTTGTTGAAGTACAAATTTTATCTTTTTTTTTTGTTCTCAGTATTTGTAGGGAATGATATACACTGTCAATACTGAGTCATATATATCACTATATGTACTACCTGTCATCATTATTTTTTTTTTTCAGAACCACTAACAACAGACAACCTAAAAGGAACTGACTGATGGTTAAACTCGAACCTGTTGCACATGACTCAGGACTCAGAGCTGTAGTGGAATTTCCTGACAATTAACCTTAACCTCTTGTATTCAGATTCTCTGAGGCTAAGTTCCCCCTAGTTTTCAGATTTTTTTGGGAATTTAGCCTTAACAAATGGGTATGCGTGGTTCAGGCTTCACCACAACCAAGAATAAACCTCTAGAGCTACAAAAAGGCTCCGCATGTGTGGTCACAAGTCTTTGTTCTGTACGGGAGCAAGATTATGTGTGTCTCGAAGTGAAAGGGTCGTGTCACTGTCACCAGAATGTCACCCAGTGTGTCACATGCGATGGTGACAATTCTAAATACAGCACATCAACATGCAGTTATCCCATGCACATGGCATGTTAGTGTTGTAAAATGAAAGCTGCGGCCTACCTGAGATGATCTGTCTTCTGTCCACCACCGTTCAGTCCCCACAGGTAATCCACAGAATGTCACACAACTAGTGTCAATTGTCACTATGAAGAGTTACTGTATAGTAAATTCAAGCACAGTTCCTCGTTGTTTTTTCTGTAATTGTTCTAAGCAACTTTATACATGTCCATATGTATTTACACAATGTATAGCTGTACAGTGAGGATATTGAGTACAGTGTCACTGCCAGTGTCATCAAACACTGTCACCATAAAACTACAGGTAGCACCATACACACCTACCACACAAACACAGAGACTAGTGACCTGCCCTACTGTTGAGCACATTCTGCCCATGGGTATTCCACGGAAAATAGTCGTTCCCTGTGAAAAGGCAGAGGAGGTACCTGGCAGAAAATTACACATTTATGTTTTCTACATGTAGTTCCCTTAGCTGTCAGAACGCCGTCCTTTGATGGCACTGCCGACAAGGGACCCTCGCCTGCCTTTGATTGTTTTCTTACATCCTTGATGGTGGTGATGCGGGCCTTGGAAATGGGGTGGANCCTCTTGTATTCAGATTTCTGAGGCTAAGTTCCCCCCTAGTTTTCAGATTTTTTTGGTGAATTAGCCTTAAAATGGGTATGCGTGGTTCAGGCTTCACCACAACCAAGAATAAACCTCTAGAGCTACGAAATTCCGCATGTGTGGTCACAAGTCTTTGTTCTGTACTGTGAGCAAGATTATGTGTGTCTCGAGGTGAAAGGTCGTGTCACTGTCACCAGAATGTCACCCAGTGTGTCACATGCGATGGTGACAATTCTAATACAGCACATCAACATGCAGTTATCCCATGCACATGCATGTTAGTGTTGTAAAATGAAAGCTGCGGCCTACCTGAGATGATCTGTCTTCTGTCACCCGTTCAGTCCCCACAGGTAATCCACAGAATGTCACACAACTAGTGTCAATTGTCACTACTGAAGAGTTACTGTAAGTAAATTCAAGCACAGTTCCTCCTCGTTTTTTTCTGTAACTGTTCTAAGCACTTTATACATGTCCATATGTATTTACACAATGTATAGCTGTACAGTGAGGATATTGAGTACAGTGTCACTGCCAGTGTCATCAAACACTGTCACCATAAACTACAGGTAAGCACATACACACGTACACACAAACACAGAGACTAGTGACCTGCCCTACTGTTGAGCCACATTCTGCGCATGGTAGTCACGGAAACAGTCATTCCTGTGAAAGCAGAGAGGTACCTGGCAGAAAGTACACATGTATGATGTTTTCTACACGTCGTCCCTTAGCTGTCATACGGCCGTCTTTGATGCACTGCCGACAGACCCTGGCCCTGCCTTTGATTTTTTCTAATCTGTGATGGTCGATGCTGGCCTTGGAAATGGGGGGATCAGGTACTGCTTTACTACGCCCTGCTTTACGCTTCCTGGAGGTGAATCCGGCACGAAGTTGTTCGGCGATGTCAGCACGAAACATCATGTGGTCGTATGTCTTCTTGGGCACTGGATCATGGGGTGACACCTCCCAGGTGAGGTAGGCCTGGACAATACACAAGTTGACCAGAGAATGGAAAATGTAGCGCCACCATTTCTTGTTCTGATGACCGACAGGGTAGTAGGCGCGGTACTGGTCCGACCTGTCAACGCCACCCATGTATTTGTTATAGCTGGCGATGACTGTCGGCGTCACTTTGTCCTCTACTGTCGTCATACCTGGCGGCTGGTTGGTGCTGAGCAGGTAGATCTGACGGTTGTCTTTGTAGACAGTGGCCATCAGCGAGCTCTTCTGCACCTGCAGTAATTCTCCTTGCTCTTTCAACTTGGCAGTCTTGACCTCCTTTGGTAAGCCCTTACGATTGACGTTGACAGTGGCACAGGCATATGTCCCATTTCGGGACAGGTGTGTCATCAGGGGGACACTGGTGAAAAATCGATCAAAATACAGGTGCCTGTTCTGATGGTAAAAGGTGATGCCAGCATGTCAACTACTTCGTGCCCAAGACTGATGGTGGTGTCTCTACGACTTGCACGGCCAGTGTAAATATCAAAAGCAACACAATACCCTGTGTTTGCGTCACACATCTCCCACACCTTGATGCCCCATTTGGTTGGCTTTGCAGGCATGTATTGCTTGAAAAAAATCCGACCCTTGTACCCTATCATTGCCTCATCAATGCTGAGTTCACGACCTGGATGGTAGTTGGTCCTGAACAAAGGGAGAATCATGTTGATGAAATCTCTCACCTTGTACAGAGGGTCGTAAGCCGGATGGCCTCGTGCAGGTGTGTTAGATGTGTCACGCAGGTGGAAGTACTGGTTGATTTTGAAGAAGCGTGTTTTGGGCATAACTTCGCTGACCCAGGGATCGTTGAAGCGGCGATCGCTTGACCAGTAGCACCATAGACGTGGCAGACGCCTAATCCCCATAATAATGAGGACAGAGACATAGGCCCGCATTTCGTCAGGTGTTGTGTCAAACCATAGGGAGTCAGGTGTGCCCTTAGCTGCTTGTCTTTGTTGAGCATATCTGTTGGTTTTCTACTGCTGCTAACTGAAAAAAATGTGAGGGGTATAAACAAAAAGAAATAATCGAGAGGGGTGCAGTGTTCGGCAGTGAGTGCGCAGGGCCTGTCGGCTTGGAAATGCGGCCACGTTGGCAGGATGTGTAGCCGGTCGCCATGTGGTTTGCAGAGCAGCGAGCGGCACGTTGTCTTCGGGGTCACTTTCAACATTTTCCTCTCCTTCATCAGTGCCAATTTCAACGTCACTCTCTTCTCCTAACTCTCCATTTTCAAACTTCTCTACTTCTTGCAAAATTTGATCCCACTCCTCCGCAGAATAATCAGGAATATCATCTAACTCGCTGTTGTTAGCAGACGACGCCATTGTGAAAATCGGTCAGTCTCACGCACAACTCTTCGCTCGCAGTTTCTCCTCTCCTTTTGTGAATGGAAGTGGTGCCAGCATCCAAAAATAGTGGTGCCAGATTACTGGACTCTAGTGGGAAATCCCCAACAACTTTTAGTGGCTCTCTGAGCACTTTCACGGCGTCAGCACGTGATGGAAAAGTACCGGACACATGCGGCCCCGCTACTCCCGTTTGCGCCCGTTATGAAATCAAGCACGCAGTCTGAGCGCTCCCGTTTGCGGCCGTTACGAATACTAGAGGGTTAAAATGAATGTCAAGACACTCTTAAAACCTACTATCAAGGGACAATAATAAATAAATTACAAAACTGATGAAAAGCTGATACACATTCGAACTTTCAGTCCGTACCTTGGAACGTGAACTTGGCTTCAAGCTCTCTGACCTTGGTCATGGCTTCATTGTAGATAACAGTGCCGACCTTGATGTTCTGGGTCAGTGGCACTGGGCGGAAGTCAGTGTGGTAGAGATCAGCATCCAGCCAGGAGGCCAGAAGGTCAAGGTTGGCAGGGTTGCACTCATCCCAATCACCTGTATTCCATGTTCAGTGTTCTGTCTGGACCTGGGTGCCAAACAAATGGAATGCAGTGGAACACCTCCATGATCATCTGAAATCTTTTTGAAAGTATACCTGAATGGAGGCGAGCACAGAGAGAAACTTCTCAGAAAGACTCCATGACAGCAAGTCTCCAAAAGCAGTGACTCCTTACAATGAAGTTCCACTGTTTTAAACTTGTGATAGTTCTGCCTTTAACACTGCATTAAAAATTACAAAAGCATGTTACTTTAACTTAATGTGACTAACAAACTTAACACTACAGTTGAGATTACATCATTAAATTTGCTGAGTCTGTCTTTTTTGATTATCAAGAATGTGAAGTCAGTCAACACTCAAAAGGACCACGTAGCACAACCAAGCATAATCATTTTGTTTGTATGTCCATCAATTTTACAATAATGTAACAACTGAGCACAAATTGTGTGTTTGTTTTTTTTTGTACATTTATCAAGTTGTACAATAGTGAAACTGCAGTCCTAGAAGCTGCAGCTCTTTTGTACCATCCGTTCTTCCTTCTCTCTTCCATGTTGTTATCATATCTATTTTTCCCTGGAATCAAAGCTGACATGCATGTATTACAACTCCTGGAGTCCTCCTGTTGCTATCTTTTTTGACTATCTACAATCCCATCACCCCTCTAACAGGGGAAGAGCAGGAAACACCCACCAACAACACTACTGAACTATCATAGCTAATAACCTTTTGAACCAATATTCAAGATTTAGGTGATGAACAACCGAGTCTGGCTTTCAATCAAAAGTACTCTTACTCTCCATTGTTCAAACTAATTGCTTGAGGTCTCACAAAGAACACGTATCATCATGTTTCTTTTGCTACATGGAGGTCCGTTATTCCCCAAATATTATTCTGGTTATATGTGGGCATTTATGACAACTTTCCTATGACCCCTGAACTGTATGCCCAGGGAAAAAAAAAAAGGGACATTCAAGATTTTGTACTAACAAATCCAGGATTTCTGAAATTATAGGAAAAAGAAGGTGGGGTGGGGGGGGGCAATTCTTAAAAAAGCAAAACAGTATTTCTGGCTTCTGTCCTCTGCTGTGAATATAACATTTTCAGTTTACATTTTTTCCAGTATACTTGTCCAAACAAATGCTTTATCCCACTTGGGGGGCAATTCTTAAAAAAAGCAAAACAGTATTTCTGGCTTCTGTCCTCTGCTGTGAATATAAACATTTTCAGTTTACATTTTTTTCCAGTATACTTGTCCAAACAAATGCTTTATCCCACTTGTTGAAGACATGCCCTAGCAACTCTAGGATCCAAATAAGAAAATCTAAGGGTGGTAAATCAGTCTGCCTCAACTGTCTAGTTCCTTTCCCTTTTCATGTCCTATCCACTGAGCGATCAATTGAAATCAGAGTGTCATTGCATTTACTACTGACAGTGTTCACAGATTAAGCTAGTGATCCATGAAAATAGTGTCCCCACCAGCTATTTGTGGACAATGTATAATGACACAAACACTGCTATCCATTTTTGTTTCTTTGGATTGTTCTCTTAAAATATGAAAAACTTTTACAGTCTTCAGTTCTTCACAATGTAACTCATTACCATCAATACTTGTCAGGACATTCAACTTCATGCATGATGCTATGATTGCTCCCCGATGGTCTGACACAACTGGTCTATACTGTGTGTAGACGTATTGATGTGTAGTAATGCTGATGCATGCTGTTCTAAATGAAAATATATCCCACACTCCAAGGGAAAAAAAATACAGTCAGGAAAGACAGATTCTGCATAGCAGGCTTTCCTTACAATAACCAACTTTGACAGAGCTAGTCTTGATGGTTCGAACTGAGATTCTGGAACAACATCATTCATTGCATTACTTGCGAGCCATGTAGCAAATTTTGGTCAGCAGCAGTTCCAGGAGGTAGCCTCGGTTTGGATCCCCAACCATATGAAGCTCGTCAATGACCAAAACCCCTGCAGCAGAAAAAAAGCAATGGAAATGAGAGCAAATATCATAACAATGTTGCATGAGAAACTCATATGAACACACACACACACACACACACACACAACACACACACACACACACACACACACACACACACACACACACACACACACATTCTTGTTTTTTTAACGGTAGTTTAAATCAAATGCCGGTAAATATTTGCCTTGTACCGATAAAAATAAAAGTCACCGGTACCATGTACCGGCAGAAAAGCCTCTCTCTTGCATACACATTAATGCTGTTGTCATCAGAGGCACGCTCTTTTGATCAGCTTCCTTTTGCCCGGCGGCGAACATTTTCAACGGCATGCGGCAATGCCGCAAATAGGCCTAGATAAAGAACTGTTTAGTCTTCTGTGTACGGCCATGGACTGCGTGTAAATTTTGTGACTGAGTACAATAATCTCTTTGCTGACGTATTTTTCTTGGTGGCGTTTTTTTTTTTTTTTTTTTTTTTTTTTTAAGTGTGACGTTTGTGTCAGTTACTGTGACAGTTGCAGACTTTTCTCTCTCCGTCTCACTCAATATTCAACCGTTCCTGCTGATAATTCAGATCTGCCTGACTTGATCAAAGTTGTGTGCGTGTCAGTGGCAGTAATCCTGCAGCCCATGGATTTTACATCGGCGTGACGCGTCAGATCTTTCCGGACAGTGACTATGTTTAACTTGACTGTTGCTGTGTCAGTCTCAAGTTACCTTCACTAAACTGTTGCGATGCTGATGGATATCGTTCATTCATTTGGGCAAGTTGGGTTTTTTCCAGTTTTCTACTTTGATATCTGCCCGTTTCGTGCACTGCAAAATGATTTGTGCTGTCATCGGTTGTTGCATTAGTCCGTCCGTGTAGCCACTTGCAGTTGTTTTGCATGATTGACCCCAATACTTTGATTTTATTTTTCTATGCTGCATGATTAGGATGGTACCGGCTGGTGCTTGGCTTGTACCGGAAATTTTTTTCTTTGCGGTACCAAATACCGGCAAATGCTGTAGTCTAACATTCCTCATCAGCACTTCTCCCCCCTCAAGCACTTCCTTATTACAAGACATAAACGTCCACATCAATGTATACATACATCTATTCTCTCCTTCCACCCATCCACCTGTACTTTGGCACAGAGTACCAACATTTTCTTACAAATTACTCGTCAACACTGACCCAGTTCATCCATCCGATTGTCCTCCATCAGCCTGTTGACCAGGCCGTTGCCTTTCTCAATGGTGCAAACAGCAACATCCAGACTCTGTAAGCCACCCACCGGGCTGTGGCTTCCATGAACCCTCCCACACGTATTCCAGCATCTTGGTACAGCCGCTGACAAGTAGTAAAGAAAAATCAACAAATAACAATTTGAAAGACTTCAGTGAGACCAGGGGCCTGGATTTACATCAGGCCGATAGCTCACTTAGAGCCTGACAACTCACAGTGTCACTCTCTGTTTATGTGAAATTATCAGGCTTCACCATGTCCAATATTGGCTCGACATGAATGTGAATGAAAGTTTATCATTAACAGCACAGTAGTTTCCCTTTGAAGGGCAAAGTTCATGGTATGTTCATGCACTTTATGGTTGTGATACCTACAGGGTAAACGAACAGCACTGAATGACAGTTATGTCATTTTGTTGGTCTCTTCAGAGCTACCAAAGTTACTGTCCCCCTTTAAGATGACTTATGAACAGGACACCAAAAAAAAAAGAAGCACAGTAAGCTGTTTCAATTACAACCAGCAAAGTGAAGAAAGGGAATACACAGAAAGAATAGCGACAGGTATGATGACCAAATGGCCAGAACTCTTGATCTAAATCTGTAAGGTTCAGGTCCCAACTTGTGAAATGCTAAGCAGGATTTCTCCACTTATCTTGGTGGACTTAGGTGCAATGGGCCCTTAACAGCACTCCCATGATATGGTGAAGAGATCAACTGGCATAGTACTAGTAATAAAATTATAAGAAAAACAAAAATCTAACAAACCATTACATAAAACCACTATTTTGCCATTGTCTGAATCATTTGTGCAGCTCATCCTTACTGCTGTACATGTTACTTTCTTTAATATTGAACTTGTACATATCTTGCACCAGAAAGTCTGTTTCTTTCATGCCTTTGACCACCCAAAAATGGAAAAAAAGGACATCTGGAAAGAATAAAAAGGTTAGCAACACACCTGCAAAGAAATCATCTTTTCCCTGGTGACAGAGACAAAGGGGAGGATGAAGAGAGCTTTGTGTCTGGTCTCAAGCACTCTCTTCAGTATTAGTAGTTCGGCTACCATTGTTTTCCCGGCACTAGTTGGGGCAGAGTACACCAAGTTTCCGCCATCTGTAGATCACGCGATTGTAATAATAATTACAAGCAGTGATAGTAATCAATGTAACTCAGGCATTTTACTGGACTGTCAAAATAACAAGAAAAAGTGTGAAATTTGCTTACACACACAACTGTTTCACACTACATCTGGTGGACAAAAAACTGCAATTTCATTATCTAATTTGTTGGATATCACATTAAATAAGAATTAACTAAGTATTGCTTGGAAAGTGCTAGAATATGTTTTCAACAATTTTTCATTCCCATAAATGGTTTCTCACAGTCACATTTTTTTTTTTCATCCTCCTTGACACATGCAAAGGCAACTAGAAATCAAAACAACCCAAACCAAAACTTGCATGATTTAATACTCAAATAAATTCCTTTAATAATCAATGGCTTAAACTGTTCAGAAAGAAACAGTAATGAAGGTTTTTAAGGAGTCACAAACTGTTAGAGATCAATACTGTGATTTAAATCACAATCTATACATGGATGAATAGTTTTGTTCATTATCTATCGTTTTTCAACACCAAATGGTGTTCTTATTTTCTGTTTTCTTTTACTTGTTTCTGACCTGACAAGTGTGTTCGTAATTCCATTATTATTTTTTTCTAATTATTTTCAACATCTCTTCATCCCTCTCTCTCTCTCTCTTTGTTACCTGACCTCATATGATGCTTTCTTTGAACATAACAATTTTAATTCAAAGATTCATGGTATAAACGTTTCATATAAGTTCCATTAAAAAAAAAGACTGACAAATACCTTCGAGAGTAAATGTCTATACATCTTTTGTATTCATTCAAAACATGTTTGTACGATCACTATTGATGATTTGTATCATTCTGTATAATTCAGTGTCAACCAGTTTTCACTGATCAGAGTGGGAGTTTCTTTTCTCCCTGACGGCAGCTCAAATCAGTCCTCTGACAATAATTAATTTCTTTGAATCACAGCAGTCAGCTTGCTTTCTCCTCACTAAAAAGATAAGAAAACAACATATTACAGTGACTCACTCAAAAACATTGCCAGTAGTGAGACACTCCGCCTGCCAAGGGAACATGGCGTTGATACCCTGCCCCTGGTATGCTTCCAACCAGGGCTTGGCAGGCCCCACGATGACAACAGCAAACTCTCTGAAACCAACCAACCACAGGCTACAAACGAACTAATGTCAAGCATGTATGCTCGTTGGTTAGGTTGCAACATCTTGTGATGGGAATGGTATGACAAATTCAATGACCAGAGATGCCACGGTGGTCCATTCACATCCATGGGGTAGAATACCAGACTTATTCAGGGTAAGTAATAATCCCTTTGAACACTTTACAATCTCTTGGACCCTCTAGGACAATGGGCAGAATACTGATTTTATTCAGTGAAACAATCACCCCTTCAAACATGATGTATCAGACATGAAGCCTTCTCTGAAATGAATCAAGTGATGGGTAACCAGTTGCCTTTTCAAACACTGCGTAAGGGACAAGTTACCTTCATTCAGTGAACCAAATGTTCACTACAATGGAGGACAGATTTAATTTTGATTAATAAATCGCATTTGGGGCAATATTCCCTTGTTCAGGAAGACCAAAGTTTTATAACTACTACCCTTGGCAAAGCACATTTTTTCTTCACAAACAGTAGTTATATATTCATACTTACACCAATTTACTTTCCTTTCTTAGTCAAAATGGCAAAGTTCTGCCTGTCAATCATCATCTCATTTTGTCTTCCACACATATAACAGACCTCAATAAACACGAATTTGAAAATATTCCTGAACAACATCAGAAAATGTGTTCAAAAACACTAGGAGAAAAAACACTGACAGTGACAATAAGCTGAATGAATCTATTACTACTTTGAATCTGAGCTTTGTGATTACCTGCAGTTTGACTTCCAGTTCCAACAGCAAGTTGGTCTTCAGACTTCGCAGCCTGTTGCAGCCTAGTATCACTGCAGTCTGTGTCTGAAGCAGCAGCCGCAGCACTTGCTGGGGAACAGGCCTTTCTGTTCTTACGAGTACTTGAATCTATGCATTTCAGTACATTTTTTCACTATTAGTTGTGTGTTCAACAACATTATTGCATTTCAAGCTTATGTTACCACTGCCTTTATGATCTTGCTCCATTCATGATGATCGAAGGAACGATTTGCAGCAGGCACTATCTTTTGAAGAAGTTAAACTTTTGACATGGACACTGACCTTGAGAAGCTTTCAAGTTTGTTTCTGATGCTTTCGAAAATGATGCACCATTTGTGGTATGATTCTTTTCAATATTATGACTCTTGTTTCCATAGTATTTCAATCCAGTAAACTTGTGGTTTTGACTAGTTTGGCCTTTGCAGCCGTCATGAGGCAGATGGTCATCACTTTCATGTACACAGGTGGGTGAGTTGATGGCACCTCAGCTGAAGTTAACAAAGAATGGGGTCACCTTTACTGTGTGTTTCTGAACTTAATTTTTTATCTGAATCCAGATCAAAACTTGCTGATGATGCTGATGATTGGGAATCTGACTTTGGTTTGGCATTCTCTGATCTCCTGTGTGATCTTGTTCTCACATGAATCATTCCACTTCCTTCTACGGAGACTTTAGTTGATGATGAGGCCATGTGTGCCCCTGTTTAGGGTGTTTTTGCTTTTGACTGTCTTTGAAAATTGGTTCAGAAAGATCTAGCACAGGTGAAAACATCTGTTTCGATCTCCACTTTGTCATCTTCCTTCAAAGTCCCATTTTCACTGCTCACAGCTTTCTTTGTCACCTTGTGCAGACCTCTTTCTCTGGGCATCAACAATGGCACAGGACACACATCCTCATCCCTGTGATACTGGTTTGATGGCAGCTCAGGACTGGGGAAAGCAGGGCAAAGAAGTTGTTTGTTCTTAAAAGTTGCGCTGAGCAGAGTCTGGTCAGCCTCTCTCCTCTTCTTGTTCCTTGGACTGTGTGTGGGTGTGAAAGCCTCAGCAGCCAGACAGCCCCCACTGTCTGCACCAAAAAGACTCTGCTTCGAATGCTTGACCTTCTGGCATTTTGCGTTTCCCAGGGTTACTGGAATGCTGCCCAAGAGCCTGTTGTGCCTGTTGACGGGTGTCCTGGCAGCAACTGAACTGTGACTACCATGTTTGTCAGTACTGCTGAAGGCCTTGCATGCAACAGCTTCTATGCTGTCCACAGCTTTTAATGACATCTGTATCAAAGTCACGGCAAAGGAAGAGCTGAAGGAACACCCTGGGTTCTCCAAATGCTGCAGCCTGGGAAACAATGTGAAACAAACATTTACAATAATTATACATTACTTTTCTTTGGGTAATGTACTAACCATCACTGTACAACATATATTATACAAAAATGATTATTAACTCTTGACTCTTTACATGTGACAAAGGAAAACGGGAGGATATCTAACATGATGATTTTCTTTCATAGCTTTTTCGGTTCCACAGCCAGCTGGAGGTAAAGGGGTGGGAGGGGGTAAATTATTCTTGTATTACCAGAAACTTAACCTACTGGGAGGGGTAGTTCATGTACATATACAATTTCAAATATACATCAAATGTTTCAACACAAAAAAACTAAAATCTACAATGCACAAATGCCAGGTAACACCAGAAAAAAATGAAAAAAAGAAGGAAATGTTTGGTTTGTACTGTCCGAAACACAAACGGCAGATTCCAAGCAAAATAAAAACCCCAACATACTTTACCATTGCAGTCGCTTTAATTTTTATAAGTTATTGGCAGTAACGTTATTATCTAGTTTTGTGGTTTATTTCAGAATAGAAAACAGCCACCATCACATGTGGCATACTTGAAATGACAACCAAAACTATTTTTCTTTGTTTGTCTTATAAACCAACCTGAGGCTTGTGGTCTGCACACTGATGAATGCATCCTGTTGATCCCCACGCAGATCTGAAAACAGAAATTAAAAACAAAGATTGTTTTCTCTTAAATAATAAATACACTGCTAAAACAAAGCCATGTGTTGAGTTCAAACACTATTGCTAGTTCTCTTTAAAGTTTGGGAAAATTATGTGTTGCATTTTGATATAATCACTTGATTTCTAATAAGCTGTTATTAGAATTATAACTCAGGATTACAAAACTCAGTCAACATCATATCACTTGTCAGTGATTCCTGGATTACACAAGGGTCAACATGTGTAATCCAGGAGCACTGACACAAGTGATATGATGTGACGGAGTTTGTGAATCCTGAGTTATATTATTACATAACAGCTATGAGAAAATCAAGAATTATCAAAAATGCAAATCTATAATTTGTCCCAAACTGGTAAAGAGAACATAGAAAATATTGTTTGAACGCAACACAGGCTTTGTTTTAGCAGGGTATTATTATTTAAGAAAAACAAAATCTTTGTTTTCTGTCTGTTTCAGATCTGGTTGTGGGATAAAAAGATCATTACATCAGATGATGCAGAAAACACAAGCTCAGGTGGTGTATAAGAAAAAACAAGAATGTGTTCATTTCAAGTATGCACATGTGATGTCGGCTGTTTCATATTCTGAAATAAACACAAAACTATATAAAACGTTACTGGCCAAATACTTAGGTAAAATTAAAAGCGTGCTATGGTAAAGTATGTTGGGGTTTTTTTTTTTTGCTTGGAATCTGCCAGTTTGTGTTTCTGGACAGTTACAAACCAAACATTCCTTCTTTTTTTCATTTTTTTTTTCTGGTTGTACATGGCATTTGTGCAATTGTAGATTACGTTTTTTGTTGTGAAAATTTGATGTATATTGAAATGTATATGTACATGACTACCTCCCAGTAGGTTAAGTTTCTGTAATACAAGAATATTTACCCCCTCCCAACCATTATACCTCCAGCTGGCTGTGGAACCCAAAGCTATGAAAGCCAACAATCATAATGTTAGATATCCTCCGTTTTCTTTGTCACAGGTAAAGAGTCAAGAGTTAATAATCATTTTTGTATAATATCTGTGTACAGTGATGGGTTAGTACATTACCCAAAGAAAAGTAATGGTATATAATTATTGTAAATGGTGTTTCACATTGTTCCCAGGCTGCAAGCAATTGGAGAACCCAGGGTGTTCCTTCAGCTCTTTCCTTGCCGTGGACTTTGATACAGATGTCATTAAAGCTGTGGACAGCATTAGAAGCTGTTGCATGCAAGGCCCTCAGCCCAGTACTGACAAACATGGTAGTCACAGTTCAGTTGCTGCCAGGACACCCGTCAAACAGGCACAAACAGGCTCTTGGGCAGGGCATTCCAGTAAACCCTGGGAACGCAAAAATGCCAGAAGGTCAAGCATTCGAAAGCAGAGTCTTTTGGTGAAGACAGTGGGGGCTGTCTGGGGGCGTTCTGGCTGCTAGGGCTTTACACCCACACACAGTAAAGGAACAAGAAGAGGAGAGAGAGGCCTGACCAGACTCTGCTCAGCGCAATTTTAAGAACAAACAACTCTTTGCCCTGCTTCCCCCCAGTCCTGAGGCTGCCATCAAAACAGTATCACAGGGATGAGGATGTGTGTCCTGTGCCATTGTTGATGCCCAGAGAAAGAGGAGGTCTGCACAAGGTGACAAAGGGAAAGCTGTGAGCAGTGAAATGGGACTTGTGAAGGAAGATGACAAAGTGGAGATCGAAACAGATGTTTCACCTGTGCTAGATCTTTCTGAACAAAAATTAAAGACAGTCAAAAGCAAAAACAACCTAAACAGGGGGCACACATGGCCTCATCATCAACTAAAGTCTCCGTAGAAGGAAGTGGAATGATTCATGTGAAGAACAAGATCAACACAGGGAGATCAGAGAATGCAAACCAAAGTCAGATTCCCAATCATCAGCATCATCAAGCAAGTTTGATCTGGATTCAGATAAAAAATTAAGTTCAGAAACACACAGTAAAGGTGACCCCAGTCCTTTGTTAACTTCAGCTGAGGTGCCATCAACTCAACCACCTGTGTACATGAAAGTGAATGACCATCTGCCTCATGACGGCTGCAAAGGCAAAACTAGTCAAAACCACAAGTTTACTGGATTGAAATACTATGGAAACAAGAGTCATATTGAAAAGAATCATACCACAAATGGTGCATCAGTTTCGAAGCCATCAGAAACAAACTTGAAAGCTGTCTCAAGGTCAGTGTCCATGTCAAAAAGTTTAACTTCTTCAAAGATAGTGCCTGCTGCAAATCGTTCCTTCGATCATGAAATGGAGCAAGATCATAAAGGCAGTGGTAACATAAGCTTGAAATGCAATATAATGTTGTTGAACACACAACTATAGTGAAAAATGTACTGAATGCATAGATCAAGTACTCGTAAGAACAGAAAGGCCTGTTCCCCAGCAAGTGCTGCGGCTGCTGCTTCAGACACAGACTGCAGTGATACTAGGCTGCAACAGGCTGCGAAGTCTGAAGACCAACTTGCTGTTGGAACTGGAAGTCAAACTGCAGGTAATCACAAAGCTCAGAATTCAAAGTAGTAATAGATTCATTCAGCTTATTGTCACTGTCAGTGTTTTTCTCCTAGTGTTTTTTGAACACATTTTCTGATGTTGTTCAGGAATATTTTTCAAATTCGTGTTTATTGAGGTCTGTTATATGTGTGGAAGACAAAATGAGATGATGATTGACAGGCAGAACTTTTGCCATTTTGACTAAGAAAGGAAAGTAATTGGTGTAAGTATGAATATATAACTACTGTTTGTGAAGAAAAAATGTGCTTTGCCAAGGGTAGTAGTTATAAAACTTTGGTCTTCCTGAACAAGGGAATATTGCCCCAAATGCGATTTATTAATCAAAATTAAATCTGTCTCCATTGTAGTGAACATTTGGTTCACTGAATGAAGGTACTTGTCCCTTACGCAGTGTTTGAAAAGGCAACTGGTTAACCCATCACTTGATTCATTTCAGAGAAGGCTTCATGTCTGATACATCATGTTTGAAGGGGTGATTGTTTCACTGAATAAAATCAGTATTCTGCCCATTGTCCTAGAGGGTCCAAAGAGATTGTAAAGTGTTCAAAGGGATTATTACTTACCCTGAATAAAGTCTGGTATTCTACCCCATGGATGTGAAATGGACCACCGTGGCATCTCCTGGTCATTGAATTTGTCAGACCATTCCCATCACAAAGATGTTGCAACCTAACCAACGAGCATACATGCTTGACATTAGTTCGTTTGTAGCCTGTGGTTGGTTGGTTTCAGAGAGTTTGCTGTTGTCATCGTGGGGCCTGCCAAGCCTGTGTTGGAAGCATACCAGGGGCAGGGTATCAACGCCATGTTTCCTTGGCAGGCGGAGTGTCTCACTACTGGCAATGTTTGAGTGAGTCACTGTATATGTTGTTTTTCTTATCTTTTTAGTGAGGAGAAAGCAAGCTGACTGCTGTGATTCAAAGAAATTAATTATTGTCAGAGGACTGATTTGAGCTGCCGTCAGGGAGAAAAGAAACTCCCACTCTGATCAGTGAAAACTGGTTGACACTGAATTATACAGAATGATACAAATCATCAATAGTGATCGTACAAACCAATGTTTTGAATGAATACAAAAGATGTATAGACATTTACTCTCGAAGGTATTTGTCAGTCTTTTTTTTTAATGGAACTTATATGAAACGTTTTATACCATGAATCTTTGAATTAAAATTGTTATGTTCAAAGAAAAGCATCATATGAGGTCAGGTAACAAAGAGAGAGAGAGAGAGGGATGAAGAGATGTGAAAATAATTAGAAAAAAATAATGGAATTACGAAACACACTTGTCAGGTCAGAAACAAGTAAAAGAAAACAGAAAATAAGAACACCAGTTGGTGTTGAAAAAAACGATAGATAATGGAACAAAAACTATTCATCCATGTATAGATTGTGATTTAAATCACAGTATGATCTCTAACAGTTTGTGACTCCTTAAAAACCTTCATTACTGTTTCTTTCTGAACAGTTAAGCCATTGATATTAAAGGAATTATTTGAGTATTAAATCAATGCAAGTTTTGGTTTGGTTGTTTTGATTTCTAGTTGCCTTTGCATGTGTCAAGGAGGATGAAAAAAAAAATGTGACTGTGAGAAACCATTTATGGGAAATGAAAATTGTTGAAAAACATATTCTAGCACTTTCCAAGCAATACTAGTTAATTCTTATTTAATGTGATATCCAACAAATTAGATAATGAAATTGCAGTTGTTTTGTCCACCAGATGTAGTGTGAAACAGTTGTGTGTGTAAGCAAATTTCACACTTTTTCTTGTTTATTTTGACAGTCCAGTAAAATGCCTGAGTTACATTGATTACTATCACTGCTTGTAATTATTATTACAATCGCGTGATCTACAGATGGCGGAAACTTGGTGTACTCTGCCCCAACTAGTGCCGGGAAAACAATGGTAGCCGAACTACTATACTGAAGAGAGTGCTTGAGACCAGACACAAAGCTCTCTTCATCCTCCCCTTTGTCTCTGTCACCAGGGAAAAGATGATTTCTTTGCAGGTGTGTTGCTAACCTTTTTATTCTTTCCAGATGTCCTTTTTTCCATTTTTGGGTGGTCAAAGGCATGAAAGAAACAGACTTTCTGGTGCAAGATATGTACAAGTTCAATATTAAAGAAAAGAACAATGTACAGCAAGTAAGGATGAGCTGCACAAATGATTCAGACAATGGCAAAATAGTGGTTTATGTAATGGTTTGTTAGATTTTTGTTTTTTCTTATAATTTTATTACTAGTACTATGCCAGTTGATCTCTTCACCATATCATGGGAGTGCTGTTAAGGGCCCATTGCACCTAAGTCCACCAAGATAAGTGGAGAAATCCTGCTTAGCATTTCACAAGTTGGGACCTGAACCTACAGATTTAGATCAAGAGTTCTGGCCAGTTGGTCATCATACCTGTCGCTATTCTTTCTGTGTATTCCCTTTCTTCACTTTGCTGGTTGTAATTGAAACAGCTTACTGTGCTTCTTTTTTTTTGGTGTCCTGTTCATAAGTCATATTAAAGGGGGACAGTAACTTGGTAGCTCTGAAGAGACCAACAAAATGACATAACTGTCATTCAGTGCTGTTCGGTTACCCTGTAGGTATCACAACCATAAAGTGCATGAACATACCATGAACTTTGCCCTTCAAAGGGAAAACTACTGTGCTGTTAATGATAAACTTCATTCACATTCATGTCGAGCCAATATTGGACATGGTGAAGCCTGATAATTTCACATAAACAGAGAGTGACACTGTGAGTTGTCAGGCTCTAAGTGAGCTATCGGCCTGATGTAAATCCAGGCCCTGGTCTCACTGAAGTCTTTCAAATTGTTATTGTTGATTTTTCTTTACTACTTGTCAGCGGCTGTACCAAGATGCTGGAATACGTTGTGGGAGGGTTCATGGGAAGCCACAGCCCGGTGGTGGCTTACAGAGTCTGGATGTTGCTGTTTGCACCATTGAGAAAGGCAACGGCCTGGTCAACAGGCTGATGGAGGACAATCGGATGGATGAACTGGGTCAGTGTTGACGAGTAATTTGTAAGAAAATGTTTGGTACTCTGTGCCAAAGTACAGGTGGATGGGTGGAAGGAGAGAATAGATGTATGTATCATTGATGTGGACGTTATGTCTTGTAAATAAGGAAGTGCTTGAGGGGGGGAGAAGTGCTGATGAGGAATGTGAATTTTTTTTTTTACATGTTCTCTGTATTTTGATGCTGTGTTTGTGAAAATGATGAATATGATTTCTTGTAAATTGTCTCCACACCTGCCATTGAAAAGACAAATAGATAGGAAGTACCGATACATTGAGCAAAAATTCTTCAACTTCGTGTTTAACTCAATTACATGCATAAAGATGCATGCACACACACACACACGCATGCACACAAGCATGCACAAATGGTCTCAAGAAAATTAAGAAAAAAAAAGAGTCTGTTATCTGACAAAATGAAGGAATCTATAGAAAACCAAGATCTGACTCACAGCCTTGTAAATAATATATCAGACTGAGTAAGCTTGTGTGGTGTTAGGATTTAGAGATCTAGCTGCATTTTAGACTACAGCATTTGCCGTATTTGGTACCGGCAAAGAAAAAAAAATTTCCGGTACAAGCCAAGCACCAGCCGGTACCATCCTAATCATGCAGCATAGAAAAATAAAATCAAAGTATTGGGGTCAATCATGCAAAACAACTGCAAGTGGCTACACGGACGGACTAATGCAACAACCGATGACAGCACAAATCATTTTGCAGTGCACGAAACGGGCAGATATCAAAGTAGAAAACTGGAAAAAACCCAACTTGCCCAAATGAATGAACGATATCCATCAGCATCGCAACAGTTTAGTGAAGGTAACTTGAGACTGACACAGCAACAGTCAAGTTAAACATAGTCACTGTCCGGAAAGATCTGACGCGTCACGCCGATGTAAAATCCATGGGCTGCAGGATTACTGCCACTGACACGCACACAACTTTGATCAAGTCAGGCAGATCTGAATTATCAGCAGGAACGGTTGAATATTGAGTGAGACGGAGAGAGAAAAAGTCTGCAACTGTCACAGTAACTGACACAAACGTCACACTTAAAAAAAAAAAAAAAAAAAAAAAAAAAAAAAAAAAAAAACGCCACCAAGAAAAAATACGTCAGCAAAGAGATTATTGTACTCAGTCACAAAATTTACACGCAGTCCATGGCCGTACACAGAAGACTAAACAGTTCTTTATCTAGGCCTATTTGCGGCATTGCCGCATGCCGTTGAAAAATGTTCGCCGCCGGGCAAAAGGAAGCTGATCAAAAGAGCGTGCCTCTGATGACAACAGCATTAATGTGTATGCAAGAGAGAGGCTTTTCTGCCGGTACATGGTACCGGTGACTTTTATTTTTATCGGTACAAGGCAAATATTTAAGTGTGAAGTTACAATGTAAAGGCACAGAAAGTTACTTTAGTGCCAAAATTCACTGCATTTAATGATAATTCATGGAAACTGTTTGGCGATGTTCCACGCCGAGTGGGGATAAGGACAGGTAAGTATGAGAAAAAGTAATCCCTATTGTAAGAATTCACAGTTAAAGCTGCTCTGTCAATTTGATTTGGCTGTCACATTTGATTTTAAAACTACCGTTAAAAAACAAGAATGTGTGTGTGTGTGGTGTGTGTGTGTGTGTGTGTGTGTGTGTGTGTGTGGTGTGTGTGTGTGTGTGTGTGTGTGTTCATATGAGTTTCTCATGCAAACATTGTTATGATATTTGCTCTCATTTCCATTGCTTTTTTCTGCTGCAGGGGTTTTGGTCATTGACGAGCTTCATATGGTTGGGGATCCAAACCGAGGCTACCTCCTGGAACTGCTGCTGACCAAAATTTGCTACATGGCTCGCAAGTAATGCAATGAATGATGTTGTTCCAGAATCTCAGTTCGAACCATCAAGACTAGCTCTGTCAAAGTTGGTTATTGTAAGGAAAGCCTGCTATGCAGAATCTGTCTTTCCTGACTGTATTTTTTCCCTTGGAGTGTGGGATATATTTTCATTTAGAACAGCATGCATCAGCATTACTACACATCAATACGTCTACACACAGTATAGACCAGTTGTGTCAGACCATCGGGGAGCAATCATAGCATCATGCATGAAGTTGAATGTCCTGACAAGTATTGATGGTAATGAGTTTACATTGTGAAGAACTGAAGACTGTAAAAGTTTTTCATATTTTAAGAGAACAATCCAAAGAAACAAAAAATGGATAGCAGTGTTTGTGTCATTATACATTGTCCACAAATAGCTGGTGGGGACACTATTTTCATGGATCACTAGCTTAATCTGTGAACACTGTCAGTAGTAAATGCAATGACACTCTGATTTCAATTGATCGCTCAGTGGATAGGACATGAAAAGGAAAGGAACTAGACAGTTGAGGCAGACTGATTTACCACCCTTAGATTTTCTTATTTGGATCCTAGTTGCTAGGGCATGTCTTCAACAAGTGGGAATAAAGCATTTGTTTGGACAAAGTATACTGGAAAAAAAATGTAAACTGAAAAATGTTATATTCACAGCAGAGGACAGAAGCCAGAAATACTGTTTTGCTTTTTTAGAATTGCCCCCCAAGTGGGATAAAGCATTGTTTGGACAAGTATACTGGAAAAAAAATGTAAACTGAAAATGTTATATTCACAGCAGAGGACAGAAGCCAGAAATACTGTTTGCTTTTTTAGAATTGCCCCCCCCCACCCCACCTTCTTTTTCCTATAATTTCAGAATCCTGGATTTGTTAGTACAAAATCTTGAATGTCCCTTTTTTTCCCTGGCATACAGTTCAGGGGTCATAGGAAAGTTGTCATAAATGCCACAACATATAACCAGAATAATATTTGGGGAATAACGGACCTCCATGTAGCAAAAGAAACATGATGATACGTGTTCTTTGTGAGACCTCAAGCAACTTAGTTTGAACAATGGAGAGTAAGAGTACTTTTGATTGAAAGCCAGACCGGGGTGTTCATCACCTAAATCTTGAATATTGGTTCAAAAGGTTATTAGCTATGATAGTTCAGTAGTGTTGTTGGTGGTGTTTCCTGCTCTTCCCCTGTTAGAGGGGTGATGGGATTGTAGATAGTCAAAAAAAGATAGCAACAGGAGGACTCCAGGAGTTGTAATACATGCATGTCAGCTTTGATTCCAGGGAAAAATAGATATGATAACAACATGGAAGAGAGAAGGAAGAACGGATGGTACAAAAGAGCTGCAGCTTCTAGGACTGCAGTTTCACTATTGTACAACTTGATAAATGTACAAAAAAAAACAAACACACACAATTTGTGCTCAGTTGTTACATTATTGTAAAATTGATGGACATACAAAACAAAATGATTATGCTTGGTTGTGCTACGTGGTCCTTTTGAGTGTTGACTGACTTCACATTCTTGATAATCAAAAAAGACAGACTCAGCAAATTTAATGATGTAATCTCAACTGTAGTGTTAAGTTTGTTAGTCACATTAAGTTAAAGTAACATGCTTTTGTAATTTTTTAATGCAGTGTGTAAAGGCAGAAACTATCACAAGTTTAAAACAGTGGAACTTCATTGTAAGGAGTCACTGCTTTTGGAGACTTGCTGTCATGGAGTCTTTCTGAGAAGTTTCTCTCTGTGCTCGCCTCCACTTCAGGTATACTTTCAAAAAGATTTCAGATGATCATGGAGGTGTTCCACTGCATTCCATTTGTTTGGCACCCAGGTCCAGACAGAACACTGAACATGGAATACAGGTGATTGGGATGAGTGCAACCCTGCCCAACCTTGACCTTCTGGCCTCCTGGCTGGATGCTGATCTCTACCACACTGACTTCCGCCCAGTGCCACTGACCCAGAAACATCAAGGTCGGCACTGTTATCTACAATGAAGCCATGACCAAGGTCAGAGAGCTTGAAGCCAAGTCCACGTTCCAAGGTACGGACTGAAAGTTCGAATGTGTATCAGCTTTTCATCAGTTTTGTAATTAATTTATTATTGTCCCTTGATAGTAGGTTTTAAGAGTGTCTTGACATTCATTTTAACCCTCTAGTATTCGTAACGGCCGCAAACGGGAGCGCTCAGACTGCGTGCTTGATTTCATAACGGGCGCAAACGGGAGTAGCGGGGCCGCATGTGTCCGGTACTTTTCCATCACGTGCTGACGCCGTGAAAGTGCTCAGAGAGCCACTAAAAGTTGTTGGGGATTTCCCACTAGAGTCCAGTAATCTGGCACCACTATTTTTGGATGCTGGCACCACTTCCATTCACAAAAGGAGAGGAGAAACTGCGAGCAAAGAGTCGTGCGTGAGACTGAGAGTGACGTTGAAATTGGCACTGATGAAGGAGAGGAAAATGTTGAAAGTGACCCCGAAGACACACGTGCCGCTCGCTGCTCTGCAAACCACATGGCGACCGGCTACACATCCTGCCAACGTGGCCGCATTCCAACAGCCGACAGGCCCTGCGCACTCACTGCCGAACACTGCCACCCCTCTCGATTATTTCTTTTTGTTTATACCCCTCACATTTTTTCAGTTAGCAGCAGTAGAAACCAACAGATATGCTCAACAAAGACAAGCAGCTAAGGGCACACCTGACTCCCTATGGTTTGACACAACACCTGACGAAATGCGGGCCTATGTCTCTGTCCTCATTATTATGGGGATTAGGCGTCTGCCACATCTATGGTGCTACTGGTCAAGCGATCGCCGCTTCAACGATCCCTGGGTCAGCGAAGTTATGCCCAAAACACGCTTCTTCAAAATCAACCAGTACTTCCACCTGCGTGACACATCTAACACACCTGCACGAGGCCATCCGGCTTACGACCCTCTGTACAAGGTGAGAGATTTCATCAACATGATTTCCCTTTGTTCAGGACCAACTACCATCCAGGTCGTGAACTCAGCATTGATGAGGCAATGATAGGGTACAAGGGTCGGATTTTTTTCAAGCAATACATGCCTGCAAAGCCAACCAAATGGGGCATCAAGGTGTGGGAGATGTGTGACGCAAACACAGGGTATTGTGTTGCTTTTGATATTTACACTGGCCGTGCAAGTCGTAGAGACACCCACATCAGTCTTGGGCACGAAGTAGTTGACATGCTGGCATCACCTTTTTACCATCAGAACAGGCACCTGTATTTTGATCGATTTTTCACCAGTGTCCCCCTGATGACACACCTGTCCCGAAAAGGGACATACCTGCGCCACTGTCAACGTCAATCGTAAGGGCTTACCAAAGGAGGTCAAGACTGCCAAGTTGAAAGAGCAAGGAGAATTACTGCAGGTGCAGAAGAGAGCTCGCTGATGGCCACTGTCTACAAAGACAACCGTCAGATCTACCTGCTCAGCACCAACCAGCCGCCAGGTATGACGACAGTAGAGGACAAAGTGACGCCGACAGTCATCGCCAGCTATAACAAATACATGGGTGGCGTTGACAGGTCGGACCAGTACCGCGCCTACTACCCTGTCGGTCATCAGAACAAGAAATGGTGGCGCTACATTTTCCATTCTCTGGTCAACTTGTGTGTATTGTCCAGGCTACCTCACCTGGGAGGTGTCACCCATGATCCAGTGCCCAAGAAGACATACGACCACATGATGTTTCTGCTGACATCGCCGAACAACTTCGTGCCGGATTCACCTCCAGGAAGCGTAAAGCAGGGCGTAGTAAAGCAGTACCTGATCCCCCCATTTCCAAGGCCAGCATCGACCATCACAGATTAGAAAAAATCAAAGGCAGGGCCAGGGTCTGTCGGCAGTGCATCAAAGACGGCCGTATGACAGCTAAGGGACGACATGTAGAAACATCATACATGTGTACTTTCTGCCAGGTACCTCTCTGCTTTCACAGGAATGACTATTTCCGTGACTACCATGCGCAGAATGTGGCTCAACAGTAGGGCAGGTCACTAGTCTCTGTGTTTGTGTGTACGTGTGTATGTGCTTACCTGTAGTTTATGGTGACAGTGTTTGATGACACTGGCAGTGACACTGTACTCAATATCCTCACTGTACAGCTATACATTGTGTAAATACATATGGACATGTATAAAGTGCTAGAACAATTACAGAAAAAAACAACGAGGAACTGTGCTTGAATTTACTTACAGTAACTCTTCAGTAGTGACAATTGACACTAGTTGTGTGACATTCTGTGGATTACCTGTGGGGACTGAACGGGGGACAGAAGACAGATCATCTCAGGTAGGCCGCAGCTTTCATTTTACAACACTAACATGCATGTGCATGGGATAACTGCATGTTGATGTGCTGTATTAGAATTGTCACCATCGCATGTGACACACTGGGTGACATTCTGGTGACAGTGACACGACCTTTCACTTCGAGACACACATAATCTTGCTCACAGTACAGAACAAAGACTTGTGACCACACATGCGGAATTTTGTAGCTCTAGAGGTTTATTCTTGGTTGTGGTGAAGCCTGAACCACGCATACCCATTTTAAGGCTAAATTCACAAAAAAAATCTGAAAACTAGGGGGAACTTAGCCTCAGAGAATCTGAATACAAGAGGGTTAATTGTCAGGAAATTCCACTACAGCTCTGAGTCCTGAGTCATGTGCAACAGGTTCGAGTTTAACCCAGTCCAGTCCTTTAGGTTGTCTGTTAGTGGTTCTGAAAAAAAAAATAATGATGACAGGTATACATATAGTGATATATATGACTCAGTATTGACAGTGTATATCATTCCCTACAAATACTGAGAACAAAAAAAAAAGATAAAATTTGTACTTCAACAACTATGATGAATAAAATGTCTTATACCTTAGTGTTTGCTTTCTTTTTTTTTTTTAAGCATGGGATGGCAAGACACACACTGAAATAGAAAGAGAAGTAAACAAGTTACAAGAAATGATGGAAAGAAAAAAGTGCAGTTCTGATGTTTTTTTCCAGATTCAGCATGTGTATGTGTCTTTGTACTTGCATGCTTTATGTGTCACTGTGGGGTGAATGGGAGGCCACTCTAACCCGTCATATCTGTGAAGGGGATGAAGATCATATCATTCCTCTGTGCCTGGAAACCATCATGGGAGGCCACTCGGTGCTCATCTTCTGTCCCACCAAAACCTGGTGTGAGAAAATGGCAGAAAAAAATCGCCAGAGAATTCTACAGCCTTATGAAGAACCCTGCAGCACTGGCAGCTTACACAGGAGAGACGGGTAAGCTGGAGATGGCTCAGAACTGGTGACAAAGTCAAGGATGACTCAGGATCCACATGAATCGGGGGGGGGGGGGGAGTAAAGTGGGGGAAACTGGCAAAGTCATGGTAAACACTAGAGCCTTTTTCCAGTCACTAGAAAGTCGGAGAACATTGGACTTAGAATAGAAGCAAAGGAATGTCCTAATAAGCTGAACAAGAGCAACAGAACTAATGCAAAAGCACATGCGCAAGTCTACGAGATCATGATCAAGACTGGAAAAGGCTTCATTTTGTTTTTATGAAACCCTTGTACTGTGAGTGGACAGCCCAGGATAATGCTCATTGGTTTTTGAAATGTTGAAATTTGAGAAAGTGGAGGGGGGGGGGGGGAGGAGCATGGATGGGGGTGTAGAGCATTCACTAACAACACAATTAGTGGTTTTATTGGTTCTTGGTTCACACACACACATACACCTCCCACTGCAGGTTTTGTGAAGGCATCAGAGATGGCGCGCCTGCCCATTGACCAGGCATCCCTGCGCAACGTTTTGGAGCAGCTGGGCCGCAGTCCTGTCGGAGTAGACCCCATGCTGGGCAAAGTTCTGAACTACGCTGTGGCTTACCACCATGCCGGTAAGAAAGAGGGTGGCAGCATAGCTTCCTTATTGTGGAAGAGAATGAGATGCTGATTTAACTGAAGTAAGCACTGTGGCAGTAAGAGAGAGAGGTTGTTGTGTGTCAACCACTTACAGAGGTAAAAGAAAACTAGTCTGGTGTGATTTCACTTAGACTTAGCACCCATCCATGTAAGAGACAGAGAGTCAAGTGTGTTTTGCTTCAATGGTGACTTACTTTCACAGTGGAAAGTCAGAGAGAGAGAGAGACTGCCATAATATAAGTGTTACGTCAAGCTGGGGAGAGAAAGAGAGGCTGTGGAGTGTTTTAAACTCTTTTATTATCACAGTAGCCACTTGGCACCATGTGATTCAGGTTTTATTAGTGTAAATATTTTCTTTTTACATTTTCTGTCATATTAGAATAGCATGTGGAATAAAATTGTGATACATCATCCTTAGAATGAAAAATTGCTCTCTCATGAATTCAATGCCCCACAATATCTCATAAATCTAATAAACCACAGTAGCTCTGCTGCATAGCTGGTTCTCAGATGCTTTCAGCTCAGGGAAAACTGGCAGTGAAAAGGATTAAGTGTGACTTACACAATGCTGGTAGAGAATAGAGAAGCTGTAATGATTCTTTACAGTGACTTACAGTCTTACTGTCAAGAGAAGGAGGGGGGGGGGGGGGGGGCTGTGCAATTGATTTTATTGTGACATTATCAAATTAGTAAGAAAGAGAGAGTCTATAGTATTGATTTAATCGTGACTTCATACACCATGTTGGAATGAGAGAAAGGGGTTTCAGCATATCATAAATATGATCCACCACGGTGCTCGAAGAATAGGGATGCTGCAGTATGAAGTGAGGTGTACCACCATACCAGTAAGTGAAGGAGGTTTTGATGAGTTAACTGCTCAGTGATGCCTACTGTCCCAGAGTGGTCATATTATTTACGTGGGAAACTGGAAAAAACTAATGTTACTCTCAGTGTTAGGGTTGTGGATTGCACAAAAAAAAAAAGGTTTTAAGCTCACCCCACTGCCAAATTGGAGCCTTTTTTCACAGGTAGGTAAACCTGACAGCAGACAGGAAGTTGTAATTCAAACACTCTATGCATGAACTTTAGTCCATAACTGGATACTGAAGTCAGTGGAGACCAAATAGGGGTGAAGTTAGAAAAAAAGCACTGAACAGATAGTTAAATTAGCATGTGAATCATTATGTGTGAGACTGATGAAGAAGCTGGATAGTGAACCCCTCCTCTACACACTGCCAGACTTTTAGGAAACAATATGGTGAATAGTAGCCATGTTTACAAGGATGGAAATAAGAATATTTAGCTTTGTGCATGATCTGCAAGTGCACTTTCTGTGACTGTCTATCAGTCATGGTATCTTTGATAGTGTAAGTGTGCAAACATGCATACAGGTATAATAAGGCTCTGCATCACATATGAAAGAATAGGATATGTTCAGGAAAATTCTTGAACATTTCTGTCTGTTCCTGATTTTTGCATCATCTGTTCTTAATGGAAAGATTTTGGGATTGACATGTTTGACAGCAACTCACTGCCATCCTAGTAATAGAGAGAGAGAGAGAGGGAATGTACTGTGATTTAACTTAATAGGCATGTTCTGGAAAATTTAGGGGATGGGACAAACCGCTGTTTCTGATTGTCAGGGAAAGAGAAGTCACTCATACATTATGTGCGCACTTGTGTGTGTTGTTTGTTGTGAAAAAAAGGATCCAATGAAAACATGAGCAATATTCATGTTGATTATTCATTAACTTTTGTGCAGTATTTATAAGGGAGTTTTGCTCCAGTGTATAGAAAAAAAGAAAGAAAGAAGAAGAAATACATATATATATGTAAAATTTTTCGAATGTCATCTGTTACTACCAAGCTGATAAGAGAAAACAGAGCATGTCATGTGATGTAATTAAATTACCATAATGATGGTAAGAGAGGGGGGGGGGGGGGGGAGTGCTTTGATTAAATTGTGACTTACAAGTGCCTGATGAAGTTCTTTGATCTCCTCCCACACTCCTCATCTTCACCCTCACCCATAAGCTTAGTCATGGGTGCTTGGTGTGTGCGAACTGTTTGCACAGAAACGTTCAGCTGTTGGTCTGATGTTGCAGGCTTAACTTTTGACGAGCGTGACATTGTGGAGGGGGAGCATTTCGGCAGGGGTTGGTCAAAGTCTTGGTGGCCACCTCCACACTGTCCTCAGGGGTCAATCTGCCAGCAGCACGTCGGGTCTCATCGTCAGTCCCCCTCTGTTCGGGGGGCCGTGTGATTGATGCCCTTGCCTACAAACAGATGGCTGGCAGGGCAGGCAGGAAAGGGGTGGGACACTGAAGGTATCTTGGATGGAGTTTCACTACATTGTCTTGTCACATACAGGTGATTGTAAATATTGCAGTAAAATTATTTTGCCATTTGCTTGTTACCCAGCTTTCAAAAACACAGAAAGAGTTTGATTTGTTATGGGGAGAGAACTGGGTAAAACTAGAAGGAATGTAATGGACAGACTGATAGGGTTAATTTGGCAAGAAATTATATGTAAAGTGTTGATGCACAATGTAAAAGGCAGATTGTTAATTTGAATACAGATGTAACTGGAAATGAATATTAAAAGAAAAAACATTCAGCATGCAAGGAGTTTTGTGATAGAATATTTTCTGTCCAAAAGGGCCTCAGTAAAACTGCATTTAAACAACCTATGTGGAATGGGAGGTATTTGATTGAAGCAAATGTGTGTTTGACATAGGGAACATATTTTGTCCATAATGAATTGCATCTGTCAAGGAGGGCCTCATTTAATCACATTTAATAAGATGTGGTTAATTAAATGAAAAAAAATTGCTTATTTAGAAAAAAAAAAAGATAATCCAACATAATGCATTAGGTTTGACTTGTATGGCTACTGAAACAAACTCACTTCATTCAATAGTAGAAGTAGATCATAGATGCAAGAACATAATCCCAGATCATTTTCCAGTGAAAGGAACACACACTGCGTAATACATACATTTTAAAAATGTAAGGGGAATGGAGATCTATATCATTTGAGCAAATATGTTTGATATCAGAACAGTTATTTTGTCCATAATTAATTACATTTGTTTGAGAAGGGCCTCATTAAATGGCATATAAATGAAACATGTGGATGTGGGTGACACTACTTAAGCAAACACATTTGATGCCAGAACAATATTTACTTTTTTTTTTCAAAGTTGTCAGATTATAATATTATTGCCTTTCCTGTCTTTTGGGAATGAAACTGGTAGCATCTGTAGCATCTCTTGATAGATATTGATATTACAGATTCTTTTACTAGTAATTTTTCTTTTTTTTCCCCAGAATAAGAGACAAACAGATTGTCTCATGTTGGCAATAGATCTAGAAATAAACAGTGGTTTTTAGAGAAGAACGATGAGACAATACTCAGGTCCTTGTCTTTAGATTCTCTGCAAACAGAAAGACAAAATGGTTCATCTTATTCACCAGATTATTGCGCATTTTACTTAATGGGTATGTCATAACCTGGTGTAAAGATGAAGCACACACTCACTCGTGTACAAAGGCAGAGCAATGCAGAGCAAAGAGAAGAATGCAAATAGACAGTTTCTTGAGCCAATCTCTGTGTTCAATTTCCTGTTTTCCATGCACCCAAAGAAAAGTGTGAGACACAGTTCTGCTGAAAGTCTGTGGTAGGAAACTGGTGTCATAAACAGACGTTATCGTTATATTGAACTGTTGGGTGTATTGTTCTATATTGTTCTATAAATTTGATGTCACAACAGATTTCTGTATAAACTATCATGTTGTGTTCTGCGATGTTCTTTTCACAACAATATCTGTGTGTTTTTATTCTGGCATTCTAAATAAGCATGTTACAGTTCCCTGCCTTACTCTTGGGAGGGTGGCTTTGCTGGCAAACAGTTGTCACAAGATAGGTTTGTACTATTCTACCAAATGCCACCCACACTACATTTTTCATCAATCTTTATAATCGCAAGTCATTTTTTATAATGAAATAAACATAAACAGTTTGCCTGAACTCCTCTCTACATATTGATCCCAGTAAAAAGTGTGGGATATATTCACTATGAATGTGAAAGCTATTGTCCCACATTTCTTTAGTGCTGGTCCTAGAGACTGGCTTCATGGCATATTAAGATGAAAAGAATAGGATTAGGATGGGGGTAAACAAAAAGTTTAACACATGTCCTGCTCAAGCAGAGTTTTCATCATGCTGAGATGCAGGTCATCCTCTGACATGGAACTTTCAGCAAAGTATCAGTCTAAAGTTCCAAAATGCTCAGAGTATTTATTGTTTAAATACTCTCGATGTTTGTTGAAAAATGTGCCAACAGCAAAAATGTTGGTGTATAGTTCTGTTTTTATCCATTTTGTCATCACCATGACAGCTGTTAAAGATTGACCTGCACAGGGTTGACAGAAAATCCTGATGTTGCAGGGGAGTGTGTGCTGGTGTGCAAGGAGGGGGAGAGGAAATGGCTCAGGGCCCTACTGAGTTCGGACCTACCCCCCGTCACCAGCTGTCTGCAGGGAACGGGTGATGGCTGTCAGCTCAGTCGTTAGCTTGAAACGGGCTGTTCTGGAGGTGGGTCATCATTAATCGTAATAAACAGGACACATTCGTAGGGTACCTGTCCTGTAGGTAATGGGTACTTAACACAAGGAAACCTAAACATAGCGCTTTATGACAAAACAGACAACTCACCTGACTCACATGGTGACATGCTTGGTGGCGTTGACACATGTGTATTTGCTCACAATTGTAGATGTACATGCATGTCCACACAGGGTCCTGAATTTTTCAGCACAGTCACTGATTACCACCAAAATCCTCTCAGTGGCAGCAAAGACAGCATCAGCATTGTCCAGACTAAACCTGTGTGGAAGGACAATCACATGAAAGTCAAAACAAGGCTCCATAATGCTCTGGTATATTCTGTCTTCCTGCATTCTTGCAAGACATGGACCCTCACAACTGATCTGGAAGGGACGAAACAATCCATGTAAATGAGGTGTTATTACCACAAGATAATAAACATTAGATAACGCTGATACAGCACCAATGAAAAAAATGCATCATACCATCAAGCTGCGCATCGGACCATATGAAGATCTACTGCCAAATGTTAAGAAAAGAACACTACCTTTGTATGGACACATAACAATTCTCCAAGAAAACTGTTGAGGGAGGGAGTTGAACGATAGCGAAAAAAATGAATAAATAGACTATATTGCAGAGTGTGCAGGGAAAACATGCAGACCCAAGCCTTAGCACACAACAGACAGAACTGGAGTAACCAGCCGCCATGGCGAAGTGGTTAGCATCGTGGACTCCAGGCTGGGAGGTCGTGGGTTCAGTTTCCATCAGAGTCATGTAGGATTTTTCTGCCCCAACCGGCTTCCTACCTCCTACCCAGAGTTGAGTTTACTACAGGCTCAGTTGGGAAGACTGGGACCACACAGTCGAGTTTCATCCACTAAATGGATGCGTCTCTGAGAGTATTGCTCAAATTTCCTGACCAACCCTGCAGGTATCTTTATCACTCAGGCCTGGTTGATGCCAGGTTATATTATGAAAGGAAGCATAGAGTGCAGCCCTGTCATGCAGTCTCAGACCAGAATGGATATCCGTAGCATCATCTCTTCATCATCATCATCATCGTTCGATCAAAAAAAAAAAAAAGTCTCAAATTCTGTGTCCTTTCATGCCCTGCTCTCAGTTTCGATGTCTTCACATCTGTGGCCTTGGTTTGGTTCCATTGGGGTCACCAGTATCGGCGAGTCCATGGGGGCTGTCATTGGTCGGACTTGGTAGTGCTCTCCAGAGGGATAGCTCACTCACGCCAGCTCCGCGACTAAGCAATTATTGTCGTCAGTAGGGGGCTTAGCAGGTGGTGTCGTGCGTATGTTAGATCAGAAACAGGTGCCACTGAACACCACCGAAGTGACTCAGCAGCAGTGCAGTGTGTCCTCTGGGGGTTGCCCCTCGAAGACTTGACTTGTGGCGGGACTGACTGGTTGTGGCTGTGGACGGGGTATTGAAATGAGCAGCGCCTGGGTGCAATGCCACTGAGATGGCACAGAAGATGGGACAGCAAAAAACCAGTATTCAGTTTGGCTCGCCAGTACTTTCTATGGAGTTAAGGAAGAAGAAGAAAAATGATTTAAAGTGCATCTGCAATCTGTGTGTTTATGTGAATAATACTGTTAAGATGAGTTGTAAGAAAAGGTTTTCAGGGTGTAGTTAAAAGACTGTTAGCATGGTTTAGATCTGAGAGGATGAAAGGAACAGTATGGTGGCAACAAGCAATTGAGGACTGCCTTGCATCACATTCATGCTTGATGTCATTCTTCTGCTGCTTTAGGCACACTGAGTCCATTTCACCATTTCTCTATTCCCTTTTCTTTTTCATTCAACATTACATAGCCCATTCCATGTCACCTTTCAAGTCATGTTCAAAAGTTCCGTTTCTTTAACTAATCTCTGTCACATGATTTCCAAATTGGTGCATTGATGCTATGAATGAGAGTGTGTGTTGGATGAATGTTTATCATAGTGAAAAAAGTGGCTGTGTTGACATTTTCTTTCTCCTTGGTTGGTTCCTTTATACATTTTTTTTTTTTTTAGTAGAAAAATGCTTTAGGTCCATTTTTAGGAGATACAGTTAACAATTCTTCGGTACTGTTACTTTATTACCATTTTCTGTGTCCAGGTTGTTGGTGAGTGGGTGTGGCCTCTACACACTGAGGATGTGGGCACACTATGTGGAATGCACCTTGCTGTCAGCCTCCCTGCCCTCAGATGACAATAGCACGCAGAGCTGGTCGCATGCCTGCCTATCGTTTTCTGGAGGACAATGAGTTTGTCACCCTGCATACTGTCAGAGAATCTGGTGAGTCATACATACCTGAGGTTGTATGTGTATACACCATTTGTATCCCTAACAAGTAATGTCCTCACCTCCAAAAGGTATTTGGTTTTGTTTTGTTGTTGTTTTACTTTATTTTTCTTTGTGTTTGATCGTTTGTTGTCTTTCTCATGCTTTTCATAGGTAGTAATGGGTCTTTTCAGTATTACAATGGGTATAATAATTGAATAAGCTGTAAATATTGGCCTGTCCCTGTCTTCTTCTTCTTCTTCTTTTCTTCTTCTTACTCTTCTTCTTCATTAATATCACCATTCTTACCGTCTTCATTGTTGTCATTGTTGTTGATGACAGAGGGACAAAGAAGGTGCAGAAGTACCAGCCCACACAGTTAGGCTCAGCAGTCCTAGCCTCTCCATGTCTCCAGACGAAGGCCTGGCTGTCTTATAAGGAATTACAGAAGGCCCGCCCGTGCTTTGTCCTTGCCAATGAACTGCAATCATCTACTTGGTCTGTAAAGCCCACTTGCCTATATATGTCTCAGATCTGGCGTTTTTCCTATTAGATTTCAGTGTTCGTTGTGTTGCTAATGCGTGTCAAATATGACCATATCTTTGGGTCAATTGAAAGTAGAGATTTTTTTGTTGTGTGTGGGTCCTGAAAGTTTTGATTTTTATTGTGTTTTGTTATTGCTCATGAGTTGTTGTGTTTTGCTTTTTTGCAGCGGATGGAATGGTCTCCACATGGTATAGCCATTACTCACCAACATTGTATCATGGCTTATTCTCTAAGCCATTAATTTCACGAGTTATTATCACATTTTATATTGCGACACTGAAAATCGTAACTCTGCTGGCCCCGCATTTTGGAATCTATGGTATTGCTTACCCGCTTGATATCCCTGATGACACTTTTTAACATTTCAATTTTGTAAACTTGTCAATGGGTCATGAACAAAATGAATATTTAGATCGCAGTTTTGACCAACTACTATCAACTACAAAGTAGGTACTGGGTGATCGTGGTTGTTTGCAGACTGTTCCTACCCCAGCTATGTACCCGCACCACCCACTATGTTCTATTGTGTTACATTAGTGCGCAGAGGCAGTGCAGCCGTGAATCAGTTTGGATTTAACAAGGTTGCGTTAGTGTTCTAACAGATGTTGCATGATAGGTAACCCCGTTGGTTCCATGTGACTTTTCATGTGTTTTTAGAATGAAACAGTAAGTAGTCATGGTATGGATGGGTTCTGTGCAGGTGGTATTTGTGTATCTCTAGTTTCATGTGTAGTAGTGTGTGCCTATTGCATAACTGACAACAGCATGGTTTAACTTCTTAAATTCTTTTCCGACATCTATTGAAAAGATCCTGACGGCGTTCCAGTTGGTCAAAGCTCCGTATTGTCATTGGGCAACCCCTATGTGTGTAGGTTGTTTTTCTGGTTTGAAATTTTTGGGACATTAAATGTATGCGAAAAAGGAAAGAAGAACAGCCCTTCGGAAGTTGTGCGTTGTGGCGACAATCCACACATGTGGTAGTGTAACCTTAAACTATCTTTTGGTTCTGACCCATCATCGTAGTTGGCCCTCAGTCTGAACACAGCTGGGATACGCAGATGTCCAGATGAGAGTTTAAGCCCAAACTCACTCAAAGATCCGGCAACCAACACTTTGGCATCGACTTCAGAGGCTTGACACACGTGTGGAGCTGATACATCCCTGTAAGCCATGGTGACGACTTTGTCACTCTACCTTGATAACCAGGACAGTCACTAACAACCAAGAACTGTCACTATCTATACCAATGTTACAGTTGTCCCCAGGTCTTAAGTCTGCTAACAGGTGTCCGCAACTCACATCTGAGCCTCAGGGTCTCCAGGAACAGCTACTCTCGTCACAGAAAAAGTCATTTCACAGATCATCTCGGACAAAGGGCCACAAATTCTTCAATACAAACATGATTGCAAATGATCATTAACCTTTCCTCAACCTACTCAATTAAACTATCATTACACTAAACATGCCGGCCCAACAGTGTGCCCAAGCCTACAGTGCCAGGTGAGATTTCGGCCACCTGAGTGGTACCATATGGTTAGGCATTACTGCGCTGTCGAATCAAGCTGTCCACCGGACAAGGCCTTAGTAGGCAAGACAGTGGGTGTAGCGCCGAGGAGCCATATACCTGGGCCAATAGCCTCACTACATGGCCAAGGGTCCCTACGAAAACGATTGCACAGGCAGTTCCTTTTGCTTCTACTTCCTAAATTTATCTTCTCACATGTTGCATTCTTGATACCCAACAGTCGCCAGTTCAAAGTACTGTGAAGAAAGGAAACTTGAAGAAAGGAAAAAGGAAATCTGTTCTGACAGGCAGTATGCTTTTTTAAATGGTGTGTGCGATACTTTAATGTTGGATTATTTTGGCAGATTGCATGACGCCACCCTATAAAAATTGACAACACACAACCACCTATTTGAAGCACTGACCGAAGTGAACCTGGTTTCCAGCATGCCAGTAGCTATGTATATATAGGAAAGAACAGGATCACATAGTACAAGATAAACCAATTGTATATTATTGCAAAGGTGCCCAACACAATCCTGTTCCGATGTAACAATAAGCTTCAAATGATTATACTAATTTTATTGGGTTTGCCCATCTGTTACCCACGACTGCACACTAAAGAAGCTCATTCTTCTATGGTGGTAGTGTACAGCAAGCTAAATGCGATGTCCTACTGACCAACTACGCACCAGGTTATCAGGCTTGTGTGCATTTCACTCAGGGGCCAACTGAAGATGTTTGCCAGTGTAGGAGACACGCGTTATATGATCTAAGTTTTGCTAAGTGTCGCAGCAAAGCCTCTTGCTCATCTACAAGAAAAACAACAAAAATCATCATTTCAGGGTCGAATACAAGGCTGATCATCAGTTTCTATAGTTTGCATCAAAAGTTCCCTCTTCATTTTCCGCTGCATGAAACCTTCATGTTGATTTTTATCTCGCCTTCGCATCTATTGGTGTCTTTTCATTTGATGCTTGCTGCTCTCCTCACGGACTGCCAGTTCAAGGCTCGTGGACCTAGCCACCTTATGCTCACGTGCTGTTGCATGAAAGAGCTGTCCCACGCATCACATTTTACCCGCACGCTGGAAATCTAGAATGCGCTTTTCCCCGACGCCTTTTAGGTTCACTATATCGTGCTCATTGTCTTCTTCACGCACCCCTTTTTTTCACGAATCCTCGTGCCAAAACCACTCTTCGCGAAGGCGGATACATCATTTTCGACACCAAGAACCTAACGCCTATATACTCTTGTTCTCTCCTTTTGCATAACAGATGCACGTCCCTCTCACTACCCTATCATCCATCGATATTCCTGGGGCAGCTCGTTTTATTTAAGTCTTTTTTTGTTTATTCAATTTTTTTTTTTTTTTTTAATATAACTCTTGAAGGCTTCATGAGACGCCAGCTATTTACTTCTGTCTTCTTGACAATAGATAATCTTCTTTTCTTTTGTTTTTTTTTGCCCTCTGTATACAAAGTATAGTCTAAGCTGTGTAGAGAGATGCATCATGTCAGGAGAACTACCACTTGTTCATTACCTGCTATGCATATGCTTTGGTCATTTCTGAGTTAAAAAAAAACATTGTACTAAAAGTAAATGCAAACAATGCGAAACATAATAAAGAGGAAAAAATTCTACAATAAATGAAAATCTGCTTAATGAACTGGCGTCAGGTTAGTACATTGGCTGTCTGTTAAGTTATTCCTGCAGCAAGCCGAGCCATGGGCAACCCATTAACAATTTGGCACAGCAGCTGACCGTGTATTTTACTGTTTACCTAGGGCCAAAGCTTGTCACACAATTCTTCATAGCTGATGTACCAAGTAAAGAATGTATACCAGTGTGTCAGTCCTTGTGCAGGGCAAGGCTGTTTGAGGTGGGCCATCCATCCGGCGGGTTCTACACACAAGCCCTGGCCCTGCACGACACTGGTGCAGGAGATGCCCTCTGATGGATGTGGCTGCCAAGTACAAAACTGCAACAAGGGACAACTCCAGTCCCTCATTGCAGTCCCTGCTGCCACTTTTGCTGGTTAGTGAAAAACTGGGTGGGCGAAATTCTTCTTCAAACTTTTTTGTAGATGTTTCTGATTCTTTTTGTCGGTCAGATTGGCTTCAGTGAATTTCATCGCTCTTGCTCCTCTACTCCACTTCTTCCTTCTTTCTCCCACCCCCTCCGACCCCCCCCCCGCTCTTTTCCTCATCAACCCATCCAGGTTGGGACTGATAAGGCTTTGTTGTGAATTATGTTAGTGGCCATTCTACAGAAGATGTACTGATCGAAGGTGAAAAAAAAAAGGCATACATTCATCTTGACTTCTAGTAGGCAAACAAAGTGATGATTTGGCTGTCAAAACACAGAATACCTGAATATGGAAATAAATAAGAGTTAAGAACGAGAGTCTGGAGCATTTTCTACATGAAAGGGGTTAAACCAGTTGACAGAGCGATTGTAGTTTGTCCTTATTCTGTAAAGTCCGTCATAAAATGGTCCTCTTCGTGTTCATTATGTGAGTGTGTTTGGGAATGCTCTTACATATCCCTCACATAAACCTGACGAGGTTCCAAACAAAAGTCCCCTCTTGGCAGCATGTGACTGTGTTCGGTTCCCTGTTCTGTGCCACGGACGGGCTGGAGCAACATGGAGCTGCTCTTTGCCCAGTTCCAGCAGCGCCTCTGGACACTGGTGGGTGACACGGGAGCTGTGTGACCTGTTCGAATGGATCCCGCGCAGCTGACGCGGCCACCATGGCCGTGGTGCTGTTCCAACGCTGGCTACCAGACAGTGGCCAGTTGTGGCCCATGCTGCACCTGAGGAAGTGGAAACCATCTTTCG
This sequence comes from Conus betulinus, assembly GCA_016801955.1. Taxonomy (NCBI): domain Eukaryota; kingdom Metazoa; phylum Mollusca; class Gastropoda; order Neogastropoda; family Conidae; genus Conus; species Conus betulinus. The sequence continues at coordinate 12,247 of JADBJO010011647.1, read as the reverse complement.
CAAGGTCTTCTCCATTTCAGAGGTGTGTTGTGTGGCTTAGTGATTTTTCACTGGGTGTCGGGGTGGAGTGGGCACATGGACTGACTGTGTATCTTTTCTTCAGGGTGTTTGTCCTGTTGTTTTATTTATACAGATCTCAGATTATGAACACCATGTGTAATTTGCTGACAAAGAAATCCTTGTCTTGGTTTATATAATACTGTTTTGCACTTGAGATTAACGATGAATTATTTTAAAAATGAATAACGAATGAAGACCCATTACTGAAAAGGTGGAGAATTAATCACGAGTCAGTATCATCAATCTAGAATTGAAGATTCAGGTATTTGAAGTATAGAGAATGGAGAATCAGTATTTTCATGTTGTATGAGAGAAATATTACCTTTAAAACTGTTTCACTGGACTGTCCACATGGCAACCCCGACATTTTTGGGAACACAGTATTAATTCATTACACTGGGAAGGACAGGTTGTGTGTACGCATGGTCGCTTGCCGGCTTAGTGGGTGTTGTGTGTGTATGTGGCATGTGTGTGTGTGGTTTCTTTTGGATGGTCGTATACTACATAAAAATTTATGTATTGCGTCAGCTGCCTACTGTGAATTGTGTGTGTGAGTGTGTGTGTGTGTGTGGTGTGTGTGTGTGTGACAGATTGTCATTTTTTCATGGTCACGTTGTTCAGATTTCTGTGATTCATACAAAATATAATGCCCAACACACAGACCCGCTCAGACATGTGGCATTTTGTGCACCCACCACCACTCAAGCAAATTTGTCTCAAGACGCTCCCTAACTTGCGGTTGTTGTTCCCTCACATAGATCACTAAAGAAAGGGCAGGTACGGAGAGTCTGACTGGGTACTGCTGGAGCAAGGGTCGTCGGCGAATGGGCCTCAGCGCGCTGCCTGTGGCTGGCTGGTCGTGCAGGGAGGGGTTGGGATGTGACGGAGCTGGTGAGGCTGCCACAGCCATCATCACAGAAGCCCAAGATACACTCAATCTCTCAACAGGAGCTGGGGGTCCAGATCCAATGGGGACGGGAGACAATTAAGGATGTTGTGTGCTCGACACCAATCTGGACAGCCAGCACATTGATGTGGAAATGTCAGCTTCCAGAAAACTGTGACTAGACTAGCGTTCACCCAACAGAGTTCAGTTCTCTCAGAAGGAATCTCGCTCTGCTCAGGCAGTAGAAAACTCATCTGTTTTGCAGAGCAAAAAGTTTCTCCAGTGGTAAGGGGTGTGGCACACAAGTGTTGACCAGTGCAGACGTCCGTGCTTGTGCCATCTGGGCTCCAAAAGCAAGAGTCACCAGGTTTCGGAAAGTGTTTCAAGAAACACGGTTAGCAAAAAGACTGTCACAGGCGTACCGCGCTTTCGCTTGAAAGCGATCTAATGCTTGAAAAGAAACGAGGTAAATGGCTAAGGGGAAAATGTGTCCAACAGGAAAAATGTCCGATCCGCAAACGAGTTGGTGTCAGCAACGCAGAAGCTAAAAACAGGACTCCAAAAGACTCGTTCTCCCTAGTAAACAACCATCAGCACTTTTTATTTGGCCAAGTGGTTGTCAGTCCTCCACCATCCATGAAACCACAGAGAGAAAAGTGACATGCAGCATTCAGATGGAGGGAAATACACACCTCACAGTAAATGATAGAGATCACAATAAAAAAAGTCACCAATTGTTAGTGCTGCTTTTGATACTAAGCAAGCATCAAAACTACATTGATCACAGTGAATTTCTCCTAAGTAACATTCACTCCACTTCCCGCTTGAAGGGATACCGCAGATGTCACATGATTGTGGGGTGAACAACACATAACAATAGTACCAGAAAAACCTCACTACCTAAGTCTGATAGTGCAGGAAATACTTGCAGCACCACACACACCAGTCCATCTCACATCCTAGTCGGACGCACCAATGATGGGGGGGGGGGGGGGGGGGGAGGGTTTTTTCGATGGGGCATCCGCGCATTGACATCAGAAACTAAGTCAACAACACCAGACATCATCACTGGAGCAGCATTCAAAACCAACATGCACCATTGCCTCTGAAATAGAAACAACAGGTCAGAGATGTTGAATCCCACAACCATCACATGACAAAGGAACACAACACACCGTCAGACAAAGCAGCAAAGTACAGCCATTAGAAAAACCCCAACATGCCCTCAGTCATGTGCAAAACCACAGCGATGACTGTTTTGCATGACAGTCTGATTCTGAACACCCAGACTGATAATTTGTTGTCTGGTGTCTGAATGAAGTATCACTCTGTTTTGCAATAAGGCAATTGAAAAGGTTTACTGCATCTACCCCCATTAGGCACCCCCCACACAATCTGTTAGGAAAGAATAAGAACTCAGATCAGTCCTCTGCTCAAAGTGGGACTAAGCGACTGGTGTAGCTCACAGATGAATTGTCAGGACATCTGATGACGACAGAAAAGCAGGTGTACACGAAACCGCACAAGAACACCAGAGTTAAATAAACCAGGTGCCAAAATCCTCTCTGCACGACCACGCTTGGATCCGCCCAACCTGCCCAGGGGATCATTATCTGTAGTTACTTTAGGTGAGGAGGCGGAAAGCCTTCCAGGATGACAGTTCACACTCAACCTTTCACTTCAACTCACTGTGGCAGCCAGCAATCCAGCAGTCATAAACGAAAAAGACATTGACTGCAGTGACACCATGCAAAGAGAAAGGACACAGAACATGGCAGGAACAGCCACAGAAAAGTGATGATGTGGAAGGATACCAAACCTTGTGGCTCTGAAGACTGAAGCTTCTGTTGAAGTTCATTGCTGCCAAGTAATTATGAGAACCTGCTGTTGGCTTACGTGGAAGAAGGCCTGAAGGATCGACTAGTGCGGAATGAGGGATCCTCTCAGGACCCTGGCCAGTGCAGCAAAGTCATGGCTTAAGCGGGAGGTGCTTTTGTATGCTGATAGGACCCAGAGGAGCGAATAGAACAATGAGGAGTTGCCAAGTTCAGAGGATCCTTACTGTTGGATGGAGACTATGACATACAAAAAGATCTTTCCATTGCACGGCTCATCTGAATGACTTCTCCGTCTTTTGTGTGCCTGTGTGAATAATAGTGTGCTGTTTACATAACGACTCCCTCACCAATCCAGCCATACACCACGGCACCTGATTCCTGTCCATTAGACTGTGGCCTGTGTGGATGGTCTCTCCACAATCTTTCCACCTGTTTCCATGATGGGACAAGGCCTTCCGCTGATGAATTTTTCAGCAATTCAGCCAATGACATACATCCATTGAAAAGAAGCAGCGCCTGCAGAAAAACATGTTCCATCGCAAGACCGAAAGACTGATGGGGCAGAATCCCACCCAGGGAACGGAAACTTTGACACACCAAAGGTACAGATCAATTTCTGAGAAAGAAACTCTCTTGCTTCCAAAGAAACTGTCACAGATACTGGAAGGACAGTTTTCCAAAGAGCACAAAAAACAAACTCATCATAGGGGAAGATTACATTTCAGGACCAAGCAAAGTTCCCTCCACCCCTCTCGAGCAGCGAGGAGTTTATTCCTCCCACTACTCCTCCCGAGAAAATTCCCTTGCAGTTTTCCATCTCCCCGGGTTATCTGTGAGGCGCACTCCATTCCGGGACCTTATGTAAAGCAGACCAGCCCGACTCCACAAACAGCAAAGCCCAGTCAGATACCGTCAACGGTACACACCATGAAACGAAGAGGAGAAGGCCAAAGACATACAAGAGAAGCCCCCCGCAAAAAAACACAAGTCACAAAGAGAAAACAAGCTTGTACGCAGTTTCACAAAACCGGCCCCCTTGACAATCCCAAAGGCATTACACCATATACAACACTACGAAAGAAGAAACACACAAAGCAGCACCCAAGTTAAGTCCCCAGAAGATTTCAGGTACAGGCAGCAAAAGACACCACAGTTCACAGCACATAATCAATGCAGTCAAGGTCAGCCGTCCACGAGCGTCTGAGCTTGATACAAGAGTGAAAGAAACAGGTGATTTCAGTCCCAGGAGACCAGCCTGACGCATGAGAGCTGCGCAGCCAAGAAGTTATGGCCATCGATCTGGACATCCCTGCCTCCTACTACTCAGGACTCTCTTTGCATCATTGATGTCTGCTCCAGTGCTCAGCGTTTGCCACATCTGCCGCAGGCAGGGTGGCGCAGCAAGCCGCAGTACACACTATACCAAATCTTCTGTCTGCCTGTGTGGAAGAAGTAAAGCCAGAGTCCTGGCAGGATTGGGACCCGCCATTGGTCAGCCATTTCATGCAGGGATGAGTGTCTGTTTGTGTCTTGTCCTGGTTATCTGGTTACGTTTCTGTCATAGATAACTTATGCAATTTTCAATGAGGCGTTTAATCAGTTCTTACTATTCTTTACTATTCCATGTGGAACTTCTCACAGTTCCTAGTGAATGAAAGATCAAAAGGTACACAAGTGCGCTTTTGTCCCTCACGTCATCCGTGATGCTATTTTGGAGAATGTGCTATACCAATGATGCGTTCCTCATTTCTCTCAATGAAGAATTATCAAAGCAACATTTCACCAGCACATAATTCTTTGTTACTGGATACCGTTGTGTATCATTCTCGAATGCTTAGAAACATGCTATGAAATGACACTTCTCAGCCCGTAAATGTCAGGCTCGGTAGAGGTTTTCCACCCTTACTATCACCGCATCTCAGCTGCACTAGGTCCCTGATGCGACCTCCCCTACTTGTGGTGAGAAATCACTTATCTCTTTTTCACCTCAAGGCTTTTCTGGTGACCACACCTTATGCTGACTTTGCCAGACCACACATCAACCAAAAAAAAAAAATCACTCACCAAGAATCGAACAACCACCAATACATTTCTTCAGTGGTTGGCATCCACCACTGAATACAACCTCCAGCATGTACAGCCCAGCTTATTGTCGTCCCTGGAGGGACTTATTCCGTCAGTTAATACAGGTGCGGACAGCTGCTTGTCATCTTTAAAATCCTGCATAAGTTTGGACATACAGTATAGCTGTGACATCATCATGACTCAGCCTATGGGGATGTCGTAGACTCCCTGTATTGGTGCTAGAAATTAGATACATTCACTAGGTCCCTGCTGTGGTCCCTTCCTGTTACTTTGCCCGTATGGTCCCTCAGAAAAGTTCCTCTTATCCTGAGCCATTGATGGAGTACAGCTGCCTCGTGAATAGGTTTACAGTTTTTAGATGACCTACGTGTAGCGCTGCAATTATCCAGAAAATTTCAGTGAACAAACAATCAAACCAGCTACCTAACTTGCATAAGTTTGAATAGGGTTAGTTAGCTCATCCAATCTGCCTTAACATGGTCCTGTTTTATATACGATTTTTCCGCTCCTTCGCTATACTAACCACATCAGTGTAGTCACCTACTCTTGTCTCATATTCCTTTCATTAACCTTTAACAATGGTCACAAAAGCTCATCTTTGTCTTGTTCACAATTCTTGCTTCTCTCCATCTCACTTTAAAAATCAAGTGTGGAAGAAGCTGGGCTTGAATCCTCTTAAATATATGCTATCTTTCAACTGTCCCTCAGACTGCAAACGCAAAAGTTAGCCTTGTCTGCTGCCCAATTTCCTAAGCACGCAACACACGCACTAAGAAGCTTTAATTATTTGAAGTTACTCTACAGGGTCCACCAACCTGAGGAGATCTCAGCAGCGTCTGTCTGAGATCATTTCATTTGAGCCTGTTTCGTTTCACACATATTGCAAAGACACATCCATCAAGACTACCCTTCCGATATGATCAGCATTATCTTAACAATCATAGCTCAGAACTTAGGTAACACCATCCTGTCTTTTGGATTTTGAAGACTATTTGGAATATTCCTCTTCTAATGGCATCATTCAAACGAAGTATGGTGTTAAAGAAATTGGAGTGCTCCACATGCAAGTGTCGAACTTTTACTTATGGAGAGGAATACAAATTGTGAGGTGAGCTCCACCACATTGGTCAGAGACAAACTTGCAGACTCGTTCTCATGTATGAGGTGTAATAATCAAAAAATTGTTATTATTATTGTCAGGTCCAATAAACTCAAACCAGTACAATATTTCAATTCCACTAAAGAGTCCCACATAGATCGACAGTAAAGATTACATTATTGTTACAAATTGTTCGAGCAATCGTTTCAGCTCAGCTGATGCATGTGGTATTAACTGGCATGCATTTTACTATGGGTCCCAGTCTAGTGCCCACCATAATAAATCTGATGGAAAAGAAAGGCTCACATGTAAAATAATTCGCCTTCTGTAACTAAAAGACAACTGGTCAAAAAAAAGCGTAGAAGAGATTTCTAAAGGCCGGTTGGTTTGTTAATCGTCTATAGGTACTTGTTTTTTGGGCTTCGCAATAACACTCCTTTTTGAGAATATCTGTAGCTGGGGGACTACGTTGGTTCTCATCCAGATCCATCCTTTTTGAAAAATATGCGGTCTATCTTGTTTGACGGGGTCCTAGCATAACCTTATTTGATTCTCTAGCTTGTGTGGTTTGAGCTCCAGTCTCCCTTTTTGTGAATTCTCTAGCTTTGTTGTTTGGGCTCCAGTCTCCTTTTTATTCGGAACTTGCATTTTACTCCATGCTCCACTATTTAACTCATGTAGTATATAACACGTCGCATGTAGAATATTAAATGGCTTAATGCTGAACGTATCACCTGGAGTGATATGTGTATTTGTGCAGTGCAGAATTATGGACACCACTGGACTTATCTAATGTCGGAGATCCTGGGTAGGAATACTAGACGCAACTTTATCATGGCAGGGCGACGTGCAATTCAGGACCATGTGCAGTTGTGAGGGAATTGTATGTTCTATCATTGTCTGCTTGAGAAAAAAACACACAAACTTGATAGTCAGGTTTTAATTTTTGCCCAACACACACACAACACTCCACACACATCAAACACACAACACAGAGCGCACACACACCGAACACACACACACAACCACACACAGCCACACGAAACGGCCAAGCAAGCGCACCACAGCACCACACCACAGCCGAACCACAGGGAGGAAGTGACCGTTGCTAAAACGGTCTGCTAGGACTGACAGTATGATGTCTACGGAGCAGTCTGTAAGTAGGAGAAGAAACCAAGGTTATAAAGCTGCTGTCAACCTGTAATAGGTCCTATTGGACGGTCATTTTCTTATGAAAATGGCTCCTTTAATACTTCCTTTTTCCGGTCCTGAATAATGTTACACGGAAGGAAAGGGAAAAGGCATCCGTATAGGAGCCAGTCGTCAGGGTACATTACCGTTGTTGTGGGTCGAATCGTTGCGGGAAATGATTGTGATATGATACATGAGTCCAGTGCTTCAATATATGAATTATGAAATCTAAAAAAAAAAAATGTAAACGCTCATACCATGCATGTAAGCATGAAGGAAGATTTTCGTGAGAACCTTTCACCTTGTAACACCCCACCATCCCCTTTCCCCTCCTCCCCATTCTCCATCATTTTCAATTTTCAAGTAGACTTAGGTGTGAAAGGCTCACAAATATGTTTCTTGGCACCCACCAGTGGCACGCCCTGATACAGTCCCCCCCCACACATGTAATATGTTTTCATTTCCTCCTATGATATGCCCCTCAGGAAGCCTGTGGATAAACTGATATAGCTCCACACATTGATTCTCAGTTTCCCCTCTGGATGCTTTACAGCAAAGCGACTGCCGCATGGGTGTACAGTGGAGCCAGCGACGGGCAGGGAGAGTCACGACGAAGGAGACGAGACGTACCTGTGAATTGTGGCCATGTCTGTGTCCTGGACTGACACGCTGCTGATATTACATCTCCTCCTTGCACTCCAGAAGCACGTGGGTAGGCAACAACATCTTTGTGTTGTGTGCATAACTCGCACACCATCACTATTTTTTTAATATTTTATTTTTTTCTTTTTGTTTTTTTTTTAGATCCTCGATTTAAGATTAATTTTTTTGGGTGGAGATGGTGGGCTATGTATTCTGTTATCATTACTACTATTCTAGATGTCCATTATGAAATTCATGATTTACTTCATTGATTTACATAATTCTAAAAGGCAAAAAGACACCAGTAAAGAGAGCAAAATACCAAGAAAAGAAAACAAAAGTGTGCTTGATCGCATGATAGGAACGATCCAAGATTGTGTCGATGTAAGTTGATAGAAGTTGCACCCTAACTGTGTAGGGGTATGTTATGGAGTGATATGCCCTTTAGAAGGTTGCAAAGTCGAAGCGGGGGGAGGTAGGGTGGGGGGCCCGTGGGCGGGCAGGGGCGGCGGAGCACGCATGGACGGAATCAGAAGGGTTTGGCCAGTCTTTCCCTAACCTCGCGTCGGGGTCCCGCGGGTCCCGGGTTAGATATCGCCCACGCGCCCTCTGCCCACCACTATACTATTACGGGATAAAATAGATGAAACTGAAAAATTCGCTGTGTCCAGAGTGGTCAGCTGTTTGTGGTCGGAGCTAGAATGAGGAGGAAGGGGGGTGTGTGCAGAGCTGTGAGGGGGAAGCACAGTAGGGGTGTTGAATGTGTACTTATATGGAGAGTGGAATGGAACAGACAGAATAAATGAAGAGGGTTGCAAGTTTGTGCCTACAATTTAAACCTAAGTGTAGGTGAACTGTTTCATAACACACGGCCGAGGAGCCGTGTGGCAGATACTCTCCACAGCCGCAATGTTCCGAATTACTGCCAGTGTCAGACAATCATCAGACGACATGTTATGAGGAGAGCAAGAGTCATCAAGAATATGAGGGCAAAATTTCCAGAGGATGCTCAACAGTTCAGCGCGCACAGTTCTGTTTCTTCAGAAGTCCATACGCCACAAATAGAAATTATAGCAGGATGTTTCATGGATTAAAGAAAACCAAGTGACTCATGCTTCTTTTCATTCGATCGAAGTAACTTGCTCTGTTGGAAAACGCATGGTGCAGAAAGTTCACAACGAGCCACTCATTGTTACATCAATGCTATGGGATTCGTTAAGCTCGAGGCTCACGTGGGTGTTGCTACCAATGGGGAAAAGTCGTACCTGAAACAATTATAAGTGCATATAATGTTGACGTCCGGACATACCCCTCTCGAAATTATTTGTATTCTTCCTTTTTCACTCCATCAAAAAACAACAGCATGCACAACTCTTGCTTTCAGAAACAGCATATGAAGGAGACCGAAAATGATTACTCTTTATCACATCTTTGAAATTGAAGTGGCTTTCAACTAGTTTTACTGTGGAACCGATTAACAATGAAAAAGGCTCGAGAATGTGCATATCATGGAGGTGCGAGAGAAAAAAAGACGGAGTATTTTGACCCATGGACAAAGACCGAACATAGTGGAAGCGATAGAGAAGTCCTAGTAACGGTTCTCTATAATACTACAATATGCAAGGGATGCGAGCAGCGAGATTTTTCAAAGCCACTTGCCAAGGGAACCTACTTCCACTTTGGCTGCCATTGGGTGGTGGTGAGGTGGCACCGAAAAGCAGGTGCACCAACACACCATTTTTTTTTTTAGTGTGGGTTTTGGGTTAGGTACCCGCTGGACGCCGCGTGCTGCAAGGGAAACTGACGGGAGCATTGGGGTGTTGCGGTGACCATGGATGTGTGTTCATGGGCTTCCGGAGTAAAGTTCAACAAGTGGTGTTTAAGCATCACGAGGCTTAGTGGTATGGATCCCTGAAACTATGGTGTCCTATCAGGCTAGCCCATGCCTGTTATTTTGCTGGTAGCCAGTGTGCGCCAGTGCTGTGGGTAATCAATAAGTCTGTGATCGAATCCTCTGCCACTCATTTAAACCATTTTCATTTAGCTGCTCATTAGCGTCGGTAACAGTAAACTTAAGTATATTATGCCCTATGCGTTTGTCATGAAACGCAAAATTGATGACCAGGGCTGACGGTTGAGATCCAAGAGAGGGAAGTGGGCTCCGCCATAATGCGAACAACATCAATTTATATAATGTAGACTGATGATGAGAGAGGCGAACATGGTCTGGAGACCGGTGAGAACAAGGGAAGAATAGAGGTGTGTGGGGTGTGCATAGATGTGGGTCAAGCGCAGTGGTGTGAGTCATATGAGTGCGTGGGTCGATCCACATAGTGGTGTAGTGGTGTGAGTGTTCGATGTATTGTAGTGTGATGTGTACTATGGCATTGCACTTGCCAAGAAACGGCACCTGATTAATGTATTTATGTCTGAGCTTTTGGCTAGACACACACCATGTAATTACCGGCATACAAAGAGACTGGATAAGGACTGTGCATTGTTCATTTTAGGAAGAGGTTGAGGTGATCAGAAATACGGGCGAAAGCTAATGGGAATTTTATTCCTACTATAGAAAAAAAATTGCTCACGACGATGCACGGAAGCACGAAGGTGATCAAATGAAAGTTGGGACTGTGAAAACAGTACATAAGCCTTACTCGGGACTTGAAAAAGGGAGATTCTAAGCAGAGGCAGACCAGCGATTTATTTGTTACAAAAAAAAGGAAAAGCACGTCAGAACAAAATCATTCATTGTTGTAAACTGAATTTTTAAAAACATTACTCTACCAATATAGTTGGTACATGTTTACACAATTCGCCAAAAAATAAAGGTCTGGATGAGTGAGGCTATGTGAACGGAGACTGGAGCGAGAGGGGGAAAACTAAGGCGCACGCAAAGGGGAGGGGGGGGATGCCAGTGGTACTCACCAGAGGGGATCAGGAATTCCACAGACATTCACGTTCAGGTTGGTTAAAGAAGTCCTTCAGCACAAGGAAGGGAGAAAAAAAGGAGGACCAAGGAAGCAAGATACGTGGGGCCATGGTGCCGCCGTGTGGTGGTTGTTGACTGGGCGTGAAGGGTCTGACATAAAACCTTGCTGGGCCCGTGTCTGGTGGGTGTGGTAGGGGTGCTTTGTGGGCTCACGGGTAAGTGTGGAGGTGAGACGCGGGCAACAGAGTTGGTCCTGTGGGCGTTGCATGGAGAACGCACAACGTGTGTGGAGCCAAAAGAAGGAAAAAAACCAGCCGTTCGCCCGGCGTATACAGGTGGGTATTCAGGCGCAATTATGGCACTCGCTACGCAGTGACAGACAAGGTAGCAAAAAATCAAAAGGTGAGGAGACAGTTAGGTGTGTGTAAGGGGAGAGTACAGATTGTTGAGTGAGAGTGAGTAGTAGATAGGAGAGAAGTTCATACAAAAAAGAAAAAGAAGAATCAATGACATAGAGTAAACGCAAGAAAGGGCTATCTAGCGGACTGGATTTGCATGAGGTGGATAAAGGTATGTGGACAGATGTAGTAAAAAGCTGTGTAGTGTGAGGTAGATCCTCGCGGTACTTTTTGAGTGTGGATATCTATGATGCCGGGAAGAAGAAGGTTTGAAGAAAGGGTTTTATGTTGAGGGTTTTAACACCATAAGTAGGGTGGTGGCCCAACATCCGACTGTATGACGGGTATATTCGCCAAGGAAAATAAGTGATAACCATGATAGAGTGAAGAATCATGGGACTTGATATAAATCATAAAGCGACTTAAAGACAAAAAAAAGAAGCCGTGGAATGGGGCAATGTGGGCTCTAGTCAGCAGTGATATACATTAAATGGGGAAAGGTTTTTGAAAAAAGAGGAGGGGGGAAAATAGGCCGTTCTGGTTGGTTCTAGTGAGTTAGAACAGATACACAGATAATGCACATCATGTCCAAACAGATCATAAGAATCGGTAAAAAATTGAATTCTCAACTGACAAAGAAAAAAGAAAAAAAAGAATCACAGCCAATAAAAAGGTCTAAAAAAGAAATGTTCTCATGATAACCAAAAAAATATAAGAACCACTTGTCCAGGTAGGATGCGAAAGACCAAAAAACAAAACCACACAAAAAGCAACATAAAACTAAAAAAACAAACTTCTTGACTATACACAAACTTAAACATTACAGACAAAAATTCACTAAATCTGAATAAAATGGAAAGAAATAGATCAAGAAACAGAGAAAATCTTGCAATAACACATTTGTAACATAAACAAAATGCTGACGTGCCTATTTTCAAACGTGGAAATATGTTTGGCATATGGCAATTAATAGTATATCGAATCACAGTGTTAGGATTTAAAGGAGCACAAAAACGAGATAAAAAAATTAAAGATGACTTTCATAAGTGTGTACACTTGTTCATGTATTGGTTATTGTTGTGTGCAATCCATCAAAAAAATAAAGTTTAAAAACTT
>JADBJO010011646.1:55000-63331 GCA_016801955.1 Conus betulinus | reverse complement strand
AATTAAATGAATAATTGAGAAGAGAGAAAGGGGAGTAGGAATTTATAAGACCCGCCAATGCAAACAGAAGAAAGACACGTAAGTGAGTAACAACCATGAACAAAGAAAAAAAAAAGGAGGGAAGCGACGGAAACGAAAATTGAGCAAATACCACCAATGCCGAAAGGAGTAGCTTGTTATTCTTCTGCAAGGGTAAAATGTCCTAATCAGTCATGGTGGCATCTCGGTTTCTTCTCATTTTTTTTTTTTGTATATGGGTGTTGATGATGAATCGGCACGAACTTGGAGCTAAATGCACATAAGAAAAGAAAAATGAATAAATAAATAGATAAGTAAATTTATGAATAAATAAACAAACAAATAAATAAAATATAGATAGAGAGGGAGCGAGCGATTTTGAGATAGTTGGATTATAAGACGTGCACTGTAAATAGATGAAATAGATGAAACAAATAACAACGCTAAACAAATGTATATATATATATATATATATATATATATATAATATATATATTAGATATATATATAAAGCAAAAAGTTTATATAAACAAAAGAAAAAAGATGAAAGTACAGATACATTGGGACCGAAAGGCTCAAGAGAGAAAATAGCAGACACTGAAGGGAGTAAAACTAAGTCCTGCCATTTATAGCGTAATCGACCACAGAGGTCGAGAAGCACACTAAAATCAGAATGCAAACAAGAATTCCTGGTGAAGATATCAAACCAGGCCAGATCGGTGATCGAAAAGACCTTTTCCTCTCCACACTCCATGTGTCGGGCATATAAAGTGAAAGATACACATTTGTTTCCAATAACTAAATGAATAAAATCAAATAAATAAAATAATGAATATAGATGAATAAATGATCAACAAACAAGTCAAAAAAAAAATTAAAGGGGGAAGAGGAAAACGACCTTCTACCTCCCCTCTAAAGCAGAACTTCCTGGGATAATTTTTTTTTAATTCCTGGAATCTACAGCAAAGTGTTTTATCATTAAATCCCACGATATCATTTCATTTTCTTTTCACTTTTTTTTTCACAGCCGAGCCGACTGCAGAGGGCTATATATTCAGTCAGAAGTGTATCTACTGCAGAGTCATCACAGGATATACATAAGTAGAGATCCCCCCACCCCACACCCCCCACCTCCCACTCCACCTTCAGGAAGGAAGGAAGGAAGGGAGGAAATCAACAACAACAACAAAAAACAGCAACAACAACAACGAAGGAAAGGTCAGGGAGTTTGAAAGTGAACGAAACGGCATGAACAAGACTTTGAAGATCAGCACCAGCTGCGTTTTAAATCAAGGTAATGTTAACCATAAAAAATCAATACGTAGACAGACAGACAGACAGACAGATAGATAGATAGATAGATAGATAGATAGATAGATAGATAGATAGATAGATAGATAGATAGATAGATAGATAGATGTAAATGCAATAAAAGAATAAGTACACGGCTATACAAATAAATTTAAAAAACACACAATCAAATGAATGAATGAATAAATAAATAAGTAATGAAATAAATAAATAAAAAAACTGATGATTAAATGAATAACTAAATAGATAAATAAAACAACTAAGTAAATAAGTACATGAAATTACCAGTCAATCCTCTTTGTTTACAACACATGATAGACCGAGGTATACACAGTCAGGCCACTCCAAAGAAACAGACGCGACCTCTTCAAAGTCTCCTCCAGTCTTCTCTCTCCATTAACCTTCCTCGCAAGACATTCCAGTCACTAGCTTCCAGACCATATCATGCTAGCTCCAGACCATATCACCTTCATGACGTCACTCCACCTTTTCACCTTGATGACTTCGTCCTAGTCACCCACATCATCTGGCGACTCACATCCGCTATTTCTGTTTCTGCTCAGTGCGCATGAACGGACATAACCCCACCCCCACCATCAAGTCCCCTTCCCGCCTCCCGCAAAAGAGAGAGAGAGCTCAATTGTCCTCGGCACAAATTGCCGTGAGGAAACTTTTGGTTCCAAAATAACTCGTGTGAAAGCCCGTTATAATGACACCTGAAGAGAGAGAGAGAGAGAGAGAGAGAGAGAGAGAGAGAGAGGAGAGAGAGAGAGAGAGACAGACAGACAGACAGACAGACAGACAGACAGACAGACAAAGACAGACAACAGAAAGAACATCTGAGAAAAGAGTGGATTTCACAGGCAATGTTTAAGTGATTTTTTTTTTCATTTTTTTTTAAGTCATCTTTTACCATTTTTTAAAGAATAATTATCTCTTTAAAATGGTCCTTTCTCTTAGAATGCACGTCTCTGTGAGCAAAGGTTCGTCTGTCTCTGTCTTTCTGGCTTTTTTGTGTGTGTCCTTATGCTCTGTCTGTCTCTCTCTATCTGTCTGTCTGTCTTGTGTCTGTCTGTCTGTCTGTCGTTCGGTCGGCTCGCTCGCTCGGTCGTCGGTCGGTCGGTCGGTCGGTCGGTCTCTCTCTCTCTCTCTCTCTCTCTCTCTCTCTCTCTCTCTCTCTCTGTGTGTCTCTCTCTCTCTGCATCTGTCACCTTAACAATTATAAAAGATATTACTATGGGTGAGCCTTCCTTGTTTTCTTTTCCGCATTGCTCGTCGTGCGGCTTTAGGTCGTTCTCTTATAGTGTTTTCGTTGCTGCTCCTATATGACTTTTTTCAGCTTTGATTCTCAGAAAGAAAAGAAAAACGACGAACGGAGAATTCTAATCACACACACACACACATGTTACAGATATAGTGTTTTGCTCGCACGCAATCCGGTGAAATAGTTAAATTCATGTTCAATGTTATTCCACAAGACAGATAGCATCTGTCTACGCACTCTTTGTCCAAGCAATACCACATGAATTTTGCTTCGTGTCCAAGAACGATTTAGTGAGAACGGCGGGGGAACTATCTGTGATATTCATTTGTCCTGAGAGACATAAATCTTGGCATCAGAAAGTTAAGCGCGAGTGCATGCGTGCGTGCGTGCGTGCGTGAGTGAGTGAGTGTGTGTGTGTGCGTGCGTGAGTGCGTGCGTGCGTGCGTGCGTGTGTGTGTGTGTGTGTGTGTGTGTGTGTGTGTGTGTGTGTGTGTGTGTGTGTGTGTGTGTGTGACAGACAGACAAACAGAGAGACAGAGAGAGTCAGAGGGAGAGACTGAGACAAAGACAGAGAGAAAGAGGAAATCACACTGTTTGTCTTTACATTTTGCTTGGAGTCTAAGTGTGTGTGTTTTGTGTGTGTGTGTGTGTGGGTGTGTGTGTGTGTGTGTGGTGTGTGTGTGTGTGTGTGTGTGTGTGTGTGTGTGTTGTGTGAGAGAGGAGAGAGAGAGAGGGTGAGGGAGAGAGAGACAGACAGACAGACAGACAGAGATAGAGAGAAACAGAGAGAGAGAGAGACAGGAGAAGAGAGAGAGAGTGAAAGAGAGAGAGTAAGAGAAAGAGAGAATGAGAGTGAAAGGAAGAGAAGAGAACAGAAGAGAAAAGAGTAGAGAAAATCCCCTTCCCCACACGAGTGTACAGTACTCTGACAGGATAACAAAAAGAGCAGAAAATAAAATAACAAGGCGATTAGACCATCCCCTTACACCGACAGCAAACATGAAAGACTCCTGCCTCAAGCCCAACCCAAATCCCCCTCCACTGTCAACACATCAAAGTGGAACCGACAAAGCTCTGAAGTACTTTGGACCCTCTGTCTGTCTGGTCTGTCTGTCTGTCTGTCTGTCTGTCTGTCTGTCTGTCTGTCTCTCTCTCTCTCTCTCTCTCTCCTCTCTCTCCTCTCTCTCTCTCTCTCTCTCTCTCTCTCTGTGTGTGGTGTGTGTGTGTGGTGTGTGTGTGTGTGTGTGTGTGTGTGTGTGTGTGTGTGTGTATGTGTGTGTGTGTGAGTGAGTGAGTGTGTGTGTGTGTGTGTGTGTGTGTGTGTGGGTGTGTGGTGTGTGTGTGTGTGTGTGTAAGTGTGTTGTGGTGTGTGTGCGTGCGTGCGTGCGTGTGTGTGCAAACATGAAAGACTCCTGCCTCCAGCCAAACCCAAATCACTTCCACTGTTAACACAATCAAAGTGAAACAGACAAAGCTCTGAACTACATTGGACTCTCTCTCTCTCTCTCTCTCTCTCTCACACACACACACACACACACACACACACACACCACACACACACATCGAACATTTAAACAAACACATCCCCACAGCCCTCACATTTACTCTAACAGAGAGACAGAAAGAGAGGGCGACAGAGACAGTTGTTCACAACATATAAACAAGAGAGAGAGAGAGAGAGAGAGAGAGAAGAGAGAGAGAGAGAGGAGGTAAAGAAAAACGTGTGTACCAGTGTGAGAAAGATTTACACAGACGGACAAACAGTCAGACAGATGAAGACAGAAATAGGGAATTATATATGAGAAGAGGCAGATGAGGCATACAGACAGAGACAGAGACAGAGAGAAGCAGGTGGAGTGGGCGGCAGAGACGGCGACAAAAGAGACAGAGAGAGAGAGAGAGAGAGAGAGAGAGAGAGAGAGAGAGGGAGGAGGAGGAGGAGGAGAGAGGGGAACAGACAGAGATAAGACATAAAAACCACACACTCCGTATGATCGACCAAGACAGGATGAAATAAGGAACGTATAAATGTGCAAGACAGTATATATACAATGAAGTAAAATGAACAAGATGCAAAGCATATAAAAGTACTCCCAGTTTATTATGAATACGTGTGAGATATTCCATGAAGAGGAAAACCCGTTATGGGCCATTATAGCCGTTAGTAACAAACTATTCTGGTAAGCATCTGCCATTATCCGTGACCCATAATGAAAATATCTATAAATTTTCGGAAAGATCGGCCAAGTATTTTCTGAGATATTCCATAAAGAAGAAAAACCGTAATGGGCCGTTATAGCCGTTAGTAACGGCTGTAACCGTAAAATAAACATCGGGCATCATCCGTGACCCATAATGAACATACCTACAATTTTTTTTTAGAAAGATTGGCCTAGTACTCTCTGGGATATTCCATAAAGAAGAAAACCGTTATGGGCCGTTTATAGCCGTTAGTAACGGCTACAACGGTAAAAATAAAGCGTCGGGCATCATCCGTGACCCATAATGAACAGGCCTACAAATTTTTCAAAAAAGATCAGCCATGCACTTTCTGAGAGGTTCCATAAGGAAGAAAAACCGCTATGGGCCATTATATAGTCGTTAGTAACGGTTATAACGGTAAATTAAAACATCAGGCATCATCCGTGACCCATAATGAACATACCTACACATTTTCAGAAAGATCGGCGCGTTAGTTTTGTCTGGAGCGAGTGGAACACATTTTGACCATGGACACACACACACACACACACACACACACACACACTCACACAGAGAGCATTTCCTCGTTCCCATTCTAAAGTACTCCCTGTTCTATAAGAACTGGGAGTACAAAAAAGAACTTGCCTCATTATGCAGCCCTTTGCACGTGATATCACCGAGAGAGAGAGAGAGAGAGAGAGAGAGAGAGAGAGAGAGAGCAACATAACACAGCAATCATACTCTGCATATAAATCTGATAGTCAGGATAACACAAAAAAGACGAAAGGAACTTAGCTCATCCATCACCCAACCCTCTGAACTTAACGACCACAGAGTACATGAAAAACATACGCCTCCAGCAGACCTAAATCAACCCTCTCTGTCGCCACATCAATGTTAACATCGACACAGATCTAAACTACCGTTGTCGGGTTTTTTCCCCCCATGGTGACATGAGACGTTTGATGTCAATGCAGTCAACTAAGGGGCAGAACTATTCCTCAATTATGTTATGACCCCGGGCATAGTGCTGGCTGCTGCTAATGATGATATTACCCCGAAGGAAAACCAGAAGCTATAAACAAGAGGAGAGGTAAAGGATGGTGTCAGTGTGTGTGTGTGTGTGTGTGTGTGTGTGTGTGTGTGTGTGTGTGCGTGTGCGCGCGCGCGCACACCATCCACCCCCCTCTCCTCCTACATCATCACCCGCTCATTATTACCAAGAATCACCATTGCTGGACACAAAAACGAAAGAGATACAGCCATCAACACCACTGAGGTTTTATCCCTTGGTCTGAGATACAGAACCTGCAGATGGACAACAACGAACGTAGGTCAACCCCCATCATCATAGCGCCACCTCTGGCAAAACGGGTTCTGGTACTGTACTAGCGGCAGTCGTCCGACACGAACAGCCAGGGGACGGCAGACAAAGGCAGAAGGATGAGAGTGGTTTTATGATGACTTGTTCGTGACTGAGGTAGCTTTCTTTCAGCTGGATACGCGAAGTTGATTTTTAAGCGTGTCAGTGAAGCACTGCCAGTGTCAGTGAAGCGTGTCAGTGAAGCAATGCCAATGTCAGTGAAGCGTGTCAGTGAGGCAATGCCAATGTCAGTGAAGCGTGTCAGTGAGGCAATGCCAATGTCAGTGAAGCGTGTCAGTGAAGCAATGCCAATGTCAGTGAAGCGTGTCAGTGAAGCAATGCCAATGTCAGTGAAGCGTGTCAGTGAAAACAATGCCAATGTCAGTGAAGCGTGTCAGTGAAGCAATGCCAATGTCAGTGAAGCGTGTCAGTGAAGCAATGCCAATGTCAGTGAAGCGTGTCAGTGAGGCAATGCCAATGTCAGTGAAGCGTGTCAGTGAAAAACAATGCCAATGTCAGTGAAGCGTGTCAGTGAGGCAATGCCAATGTCAGTGAAGCGTGTCAGTGAAACAATGCCAATGTCAGTGAAGCGTGTCAGTGACGCAATGTCAATGTCAGTGAAGCGTGTCAGTGACGCAATGTCAGTGTCAGTGAAGCGTGTCAGTGACGCAATGTCAGTGTCCGTGAAGCGTGTCAGTGACGCAATGTCAGTGTCAGTGAAGCGGGTCAGTAAAGAACCCCCAGTGTCAGTGAAGCGTGTCAATGTAGCAATGCTAGTGTCAGTGAAGCGTGTCAATGTAGCAATGCCAGTGTCAGTGAAGCGTGTCAGTGACGCAATGAAAATAAAACTTTTTTTTTTTTAATGGATACACATACACAAATTGATGATCAAATGCAGTGAGAGGGGGGTGAGGGGGGGGGTGGGGGGGGGGGAGTGGGAGGGAGAGAAAGAAAGACAGACAAACAGGAATGAAAAACACTTTTAAAAAGGAATACACATACTGAAACAATTGATGATCGAATGCACAGAGAAAGAGAGAGAGAGAGAGAGAGAGAGAGAGAGAGAGAGGAGAGAGAGAGAGAGAGAGAGAGAGAGAGAGAGAGAGGGAGGAGCGAGGGAGGGAGGGAGAGAAGGAAGAGAGAGAGAGAGAGAGACAGAGAGACAGCAATGGAAAAAAAACATCTTTAAAAAAGGGATACACATACCCATACTGAAGACATAGATGACCACATGCCACGCACACACACACACACACACACACACACACACACACACACACACACACACACACACAGAGAGAGAGAGAGAGAGAGAGAGAGAGAGAGAGAGAGAGAGAGAGAGAGAGAGAGAGAGAGAGAGAGAGAGAGAGAGGAAAAGACAGACAGTCAGAGAGACAGGTAGACAGGCATTTAGACAGAGTAATTCAGCTGTTCGAAACCTGTGCTTTCTAATCAAAGTAGTGAACACAGAATGCATTAGGTTTTGATCATAATACAAAGGAAGAAAGAAAATGAAAAAAAGATACACTCGAAGATGCGGGTGGGATCCAGAGAAATGCTGTCCTCAACTGCCAGACGAACCAGCTGGGTGCAATCCTGCACCACCCTTGGAAGCCTGCGCTGTGTTCACATATAGGGTGCAGGCACGCACAGGCATTCCATTAAGACGTCAAGGGACATAATTGCTCCCTGGCAGACGCCATTGTGTAATGGCCACTGGATGTGACAAGACAGAGAACCTCCACGGGAGCGTTCCCATGGGTGTACCAGCCCATATTTCATGACTGCAGAGCCCACCGGCGAAATAACGCCACCATCAAGCAAATGCCGTGTTCATCCCGCGGCCCCACTCGCTGTTCAGATGACAGGTGAAGACAGTACAACTCCAGACACGGCCAAGCTTTCGCCATGAGGTCTTATGTTTGTTGTTCCTGTTAGAATTGCATCTGCTTCACCCTATCCTCCCCCACCCCAGCTCCCTTCCCTCCGCCCTTCCTCCCTCTATTCCCCTTCATCCTGCTGTGATATGAATTCATAGCAAGCGAGTCAAATAGTCAAATTACCTATGGTACATGTTGTTGCTGCTGCTATTGATTTAGCCCCTAACCCCTTCCTTGCCCCTCTCCCCCCTCCTCAATTTCCCTTCATCCTCGTCGTCAGGATGTGCATTTAA